>DWJK01004785.1:0-11674 GCA_018248815.1 Croniades pieria auraria
GTCACGCTTGCAACCACTCGACCAAAGAGGCAGTCAAAAAATTTAAATCGTAGACAATACTGGATTTATTAAGATTTCTAGATGTATAAATTATGTTACAAGTTAAAATATTTAATCTTATTGTTTGATTTACGGCTTTGTGATGTGGTACTACCACATTCAATTATATGCTTAACTGCTGAAAAATGGCAGTAGTACATTTCCCTGTCTATCCCTTCGGGGAAATATTGGCATGGTATTATAGAATGTCGTACTTATGCAAGTATAAGCTAATAAAATACGTTCTGACTTTGATATAGCACCAAACACTAAAGTAGTTCTATTTTTGGTTAAACTAAATTAACTTTGCGGATTTTTTATGAATGTTGTTTCATATCTGTTGTCTCAAGTAAATTATTCACATTCATACGGATGAGATTGATGGAAACCGTCAACAGTTCTATTTAATTATTAAGATAAAGTACATATATGTTGAGATACATATTGATTTGAAGGATTTGCGGTAAGTACTCGTATCTCGCCGCCAAAATTGGAAAACGATAGAGCGTACAACTTAAAGGCAGAAATTAAATTCCAATTCAATGTTGACTGGCAATAAATAACCTCAGGGGGTTCACAGTTTCACTGTTAATAGTATTAGATACTACAGATAATACATTTCCATTCGAGACGCAGAAACACGTGACAATAATTATTATATTGGTACTGTTATTCACCCGCCAAATGAACTTACGACTGGATACATTTTATTTAATGACGCATATCGACCTAACCAGTTACCTGTAGCTTTTCTGTACACGTCACTAACTACGTTACTGACAAGCGGAATGCAAAGTAAACTTGGGGCGTAATTCTACTAACCTGAAAACAGTCTAAGTATACTGCTTTCACATAATATTGACTAGTGCAAGTTGTAACTATTTGAAAATAGGGTACATTTAACATGTTTTGCGGTAAAATTAATTTGTGCAGTACCTTCATAGATACGGTACCGAAATTTACACAAAACGAAACATTATTCCATTATGTAATATTAGTTCCCGTGCAATATGTTTTAGTGGAGTCAAATAAGCATGGGATTGTTCTCATGCACGCGCGAATAAATACTGATTTGTATAACACTGTTTAAGCTTTAATTACTTTACCAGTTCATGTACACACTATAGTTTGGAGGTAATCACGAGTAACCGCAACTGAATTTAGATCTTATACTTGTTGTTTTAAAGCATCAATTTCAATACGTTCAACATTTCCAAGAATGTATTTTTACTTACAGTTTGTGCTATTGATCTATTTGTAGCAAACAGTAGGAGTAATTAAACGGGCGTTGTCCGAAGTTTCGGTTAAAGTTTTACGTTACGGTGTGTTTGCTTTGTATTTTTTACTTGTCTACTGTAATTTAGCTATGTGATTGATGGTGTTTGAATCTTCGGATCTTCTTTCTGTTTATCCGTGCTCTTGATTTCTTCTCTGATTTCACTAGCATTTATGCTATTTTAATCGAGAGATGTTTTTAAATATTCGATATAACATCATCGACTTGACGAAGAAGAAGTCGACATCAGACCTAAAACAAGTCTCAACAACCGCGTGGAATATTTAAACGTATGTTTAAATCCTTTGCTAGCACTTAAACTACAGAAGTAAGACCGGTAGTACTGAAGCAGATACTCGTTACAATAGACAACGGTGTTGTGGCGACAATAGAGTTTGAAATGGATTGTGAAATATGTAACAAATACGAGCTAGCGTCATGACCGGGTGACTGCTATGGTTGAACGGTTTCAGTCCACAATACATGCTTCCTTTTGGTGATGTTTCCTTACGACGTCTGATGTATCGGATATCTTCGTAATATATTCCAAATGTGCTCAATTTAAATTCTAGCGGTTCGTGAAATATCTAATTATATTATTCTCGTACACTCCATTACTTCGTAAATTTTCCTTCTTTAAGAAGTTTTTTCTATAAATGTATTTTTATCTTACATTTTATTATCTTGGGCCTCTTTCAGTGCACCCCTTAATTCAAAAAAGGGTTTTCGCTCATATATCCCGCGCTGATCATGTGACTCGGGGGATCTCAGAGCCAAACTTCTTACACTGCCTGCGGTGCTGCCTGTGGACAGCTAAGGCTATTGAGTAATCGAAAATTTGAACAACAGTACTTATATGCAAGTACACAGCTCTCCATTTGACCTTAACTCTCTTATTTTAATAGAAGACCCATGTCCATCCGTGGAACGATGGTGGGGCTGACGATGATAACGATGACTAGATACAAAATATTAAGTTTTCAAGAACGTGTTCTAACACATTGTGGATATAACTCAAGTTATATCATGAAATTTTTGAAAAAAGTTTAAAAATAACCTAAAAAAACAACAACCGAATGATGTACGATATAGGCTGTAAAAATTAAATTATTGGAAGAACCTAGTGATACAATGAAAAAGTCATACAGTAAAGAATTTTGTTCATTTTGTGCTGACGATATATTACGTCGAACATCCTCAGTTAAGTCCATGCATCAATTTGGATCGCGAACTACACTTTTAATTTTATCTGCCGATATATTCGCGTTGAAATGACTATTGAAATATCTGATAACATTCATGTTTGACTTTTGTAAAATGGTGTTTTTAATATGTAACATGTTAGGTATATTTTTTGACTGCCTCATGGGTCGAGTGGTTGCAAGCAGGACTGCCAATCTTGAGGTCCTGAGTTCAAATCCCAGGTCGGATACTATTAGATTATTCTAATTTAGAATTTCTAGTAGTGACTCGGAGTCTGGATTTTTGTTCGATGTATGGCTATGGGCTCACCGCCTATTCCATGGGACGTAAACGTAACTGGTGAGTCGTGGAAATGTACTAAACTCCCCTGCCTACTCCTCTGGGATTACAGGCGTGATGTTACGTTACGTATATTTTAATTTTCGATAATGTTTTCTTTTATACACAAATTTATTTCGTTTATTCGTTATTTAGTCATATTAAAGTAGAATAAACCTTGAGCTTTAGTTTGTCTTGTCTAAAGTAGACATCTCTTAATTGGAGTTCAACTGAAATAGAATATCATGCCCCGAAGCTAGGTTTTAGGCAAAATATTGTCTAGAAATAATACCCGTCTTTCTTTCCAATTAGTCATTTATGGGTAGGAGAAGCATACAAACGTAAATAATACTATGTGCATGACTTTTAATTATACATCTTAGTCTTTATGCCATGTTCTCTTTGTTATCTTCCATTTAATTTTCACTGCAGTAATCTACTTATTATAGCAATATACAATTAAATTGCAATTCATCATAACTGGTTTCCAATGACATTACTCACACTCTTGCATCCTTTTTCAAGTAAGATAATTCACAGTAATTTGGTAGGTTATCCTTTTCTAATGAGTGTACCGTTACGTTTTCTGCTCCAGCAAAGTCTATTGTATTCCTATAAGGAGAGAGTTGAAAGTCAATTGAAAGTGTTTCAAAATTACTTTAATTCAGCTGTAGCCCCATCTTAATCCCCAGAGGCTGGCTTTTCTCCGAACAGTTTCAATGTGATTTTCGACTTTTATCCGAGTTTTATTTCCAGTTCCTCCATATTGGATTGAGTGGAGTTTATTGCTCTCTTTGTCGAACATTCGGGAAGAATCGAGAGGAGCGATCGGTATATTTACCTCCAGCTTAAGGAACATCGAAAGTTTATGTCGTTCACAGTATATGCTACTTAGCTTTATCATGCAAAAATGTACACCCAGAGTTATGTATCTGTGTATTTAGAGTTGCTTGTTAAAACTTACACCGAATTTCGTAAAGAATTTCTTACGGTAAGTAATCGATTTAACGTATACTTATTAGTTATGTTGGTGTAAGCTCAGTAATAAATTCTGGAGTACAGAAATATACATTAAATCTAAACAGGCAACATTCGTCTTAATGATACTTAAAACCTAAATACTCATAAAAATAATCTTTAAATCCATTATAAGATTAACTAGATTCTACTAGTATAAGATTAATTTCGTTTGGCATTAGATTAAGAAGATAAGTAGCTTCTAGTAATATTTATCTAGAACATAGGACACTGTCGTGTTCTAAATAGAAAACAAGCATTACTTTTGAATACATTTTATTAGTATTTATTTAAATTTAAAGTTGTTTGATGTGAGTACGTATTTTTTATTTGTCAATGTTTATTTAAACACAATTAAAAAGGAACACAAATAATTAAGGATTTTATAACTAAGCTTTTAATGATAGCAAGAAATATTTCAATATCAACAGTATAATGAAGATTATATTCCGCAGATATAACCTGAAACTCCTATCTCAGCAGCATCTGTGACCCACCAATCACTCATCTTGACTGTAGTAATTACTCTCTCTTAGCCGTTCATAATGTTTCCCTTTGTGCAGATAACATTTTTTGCCAAAACACAGGTAAAATCTTCAGAGTCCATTAGTACTCGGAGTAAATCGCACAATCTTACTGTCGTTTCGGTGCGTTTATAAAGGCACAGGATCTAAAAGCCAGAAAAAAGCAGCGTTAAGCTACTTGCCAAAATGAAAACTAGTTATCTAATTTATTTAGTGTAAAATTTACAATCTTTACAACGATATCTATTATCTGCTGTTGTAAAATTAAAACTAAACATTAAGATTTCGAGAAAAGTTAATAATGTCTTTTTCTGAGACTTTATCTGTCGGAGACGAAGTTTATTTGTTTTAATAGTCCATTTCCAAAAGCCATTTTCTATTATGTTAGACTGTTGCCACAAATTCCCATTTAAATCAAGGGCATTTAATAATGTGTGGATATATAAATAAATAATTTGAACATGATGGTGAAAAAAAATATTTGTTGTTTTTTAATACATACAACAAACACGTTATATTTGTTTCATTTTTTGTTACAACTACAACAATCTCGTTATATTTATGACTTGGGGCCATTGGTTTCTGTATAAAAAGACCCACAGGTTTTTCCAGCATCGAAACAACAAATACAGAATAAGGAAGCAGTTAGGCGTAATGTTTATTGTTATGGTCCGTGTTATCAGATGCCGGTTCGAATTAATGTCGGCTTTAGTGATTCTGTGGCAGGATGTGGACGGATTTTGATGCTGCGACGAAAATCCACAAGTCACTTGAAGTTTCTTGCTTAGATGATAGAAAAACGAAAAATGTTTTGTGTTTAGATAGAAGGAAAAAATTTAATTTTGTACCTCAAAAGTTAGTGTTAGACTGCCTCGTCGGTCGAATAGTTGCAAGCGCGACTGCCTAGACATCCCGAAAGGGTAGGCAGATGAGTGTAGTCGATACTCACGTTTCACCAGTTACGTTTACGAGTACGTCCCACCATGGAAGTTGGTGGGCCTATTGCCATGCCACCGGACTCAGGCCCAAATTTCAAGATAAGTGCTACGAGAAATTGCCACTAGAAAATAAAAATTTGAAAAATTCGATAGTGTCCGACCCGTGAATCAAACCCAGGACCTATAGATCAGCAGTCAGGCTTGCAACCACTCTACGTATTCTTTTAAATAGAACAATAATAAACATTTTATCAAAGTTCAAATAGTGACATATTTTAAGTTTTAGTATAAAGTAGGTCTGTTTTCAATAGCTGTCCGAGCTAGCTAATTTAATTTGATAATTTTTTTACTGAATAAAAAAATATTTAGCTATTCAAAGAAAAAGAACAAGATGAAAAGAATAATAAATATAAGCAGACGGCGCAAATGAGACGTCTGGCAGAATGTACTCGGCTAAGTAAATTCGTATTGTTTAAAAGGTGATTCAAGTGAAAAGTAATGAGAAATTTTACCTACCCACTTCTAGAAATACGTCTCTTATTTTACGCAACGAAATTATTCGTCCGATAGAACTAAAAAAATATATTTTTTTTTGCTATAGATAAAATAAATGTTTTCTTAAAATTTACTGTAAAATAAACAAAATATGATTTTTATTGTAATTAGACCGTTACTACTGCCTTTTGACGTTATGGCTGTAAGAGGTTTTTTCAGAGATGTATTAACGTTAAAGTTATTGTTACTTGGAAGTAATTGTTTTTAAATAAATATGTGGTCGGCCTGAAAGCAATATCCAGCAGTTACGTAGTGGACATAATGACTCTTGTATTAGAGAGAACCATGTCGGTTTTCAGAAGTAGTGAATGCATCGGTGACCAACGTCGATTAGGGCGAAAAGAGTCCGACCCTAGTTTAAGTGCAGTTATATTAATGAGCGTAATACTAACTGTACTGATACTAACAGGGCTAATGTTACTAACAGTCCTCACTACTGCAGTTAAGTTACTAATTAGTACTTAGTAATTAATAGCTGTATTAACAACTTGTACTGAGCAAACTGACAGTAATAGTTCTCCGTAGTAAACATTTCAGTTCCCAGGTTTAGCAACAGGTCAGTGGTCAATTTAATTTGAGGTAGCTACTAACACAAACTGTATACATACTAACATGCATATGTTTCAATTAATGAACGATTACCGCGCATGTTGTATGAGAATAGCTGAAGATCGAGTTCAGTGACGTGCTATTGGAGAGGCCTATCTTCAGCGGTGGACGATGACGGGCTGATGATGTTGAAGTATGTTGCTGTTCTTCAAACTCTTACCTTTTTAGACTTTAAAATACTTGTACAACCCTATGTGACAGGGTTTGCAATACTTCAAAAATTTATCCCACAAGTTTTATTGCTACAGATCACCGAAGGCAATCGAACACTTGGTATTTCTCTTGAGATGTATAGATATTGATCGCAATATACACATGCATGGGGCTAACAATACGGGTACATAGAATTCAATTTCTCAACTCAATTGTAGGTGAGGGCAAAACGGGCAACTGTATCTGTTGTTTTCAGAATGACCGGGGATCCCACAATCTCGGACGGTTATCCCGGAGATAGAGCTGTGGAAAAATGTCAGCGAGTTGCCGAAGCAATAAACTTCTGTTTTTTGTATAAAGAATTTATTTATTATTGTTACGTATCGATTTTAACGTAAAATTGTGCATAATTATATAAGACGGGATAGGCTCACCATCTATTCCATGATGGGACATAAATGTAACTGGTGACTCATGGGAGTGTTCAACACTTCTCTGCCTAACCCTTCCAGGGTTACAGGCGTGACATTACGTTTACATATGAGTGGACCTTGGCCAAGTAATAATAGATTTCCATTTCACGATTCAAAAGATATTTAATGTTCTGAAAACTCAAATTTAATCTTGTTACCAGTAACAGGAGCGAAATGAGCGGGATTCAGCAACCATAACTATATTTATTTATTCATTTTTATATAAAATGTATTGATCCTTAACAAGCCCAATATTCTGTCTTTAAAAATAATACTGCCTCGTTGGTCGAGTGGATGCAAGCGCTACTGCTGATCGGGAGTCCTGGGTTCAAACCCAATAGTACCCGGTTCGGGTACTATTGGGTTTTTCTAATTTAGAATTTTTAGTAGCGACTCGGAGTCTGGATCTGTGCCCGGTGTATGGCAATGGGCTCACCACATATTTTATAGGACTAAACGTAACTGGTGAAACGTGAGAGTGCACTCCTTTGTCTACCCCTCCGGGGATTACAGACGTGATGTAGGGTTTTTTTTTAAATAATAAAACTTTTCTCTCATGTTATTGTGCTCTAGATCCAAAAGTCGCTTTCAATTGACTACACCCTTACCACGGAGCCTCGGCTTTGTTTAAGCGGAGATAAGGTCGGCCTCTGATTTGAATTAGAAAATTGAGCCACTGGATCCGTGCAAAGCTCATTTATTTGCAAATAGTGCGCCAGTGAATTAAATACAGAGAGGCCGGGCTGATACTAGGGTTCCAATTGTGGTCCTTTTGTTTTATTTTTTGAGTGTTGCATCAAAAATTAATTTTTACATCACATCGCACTGTGCTAACATTAGGTCAATCTGAAGGTGGTTGAAGGCTATGAACATCATACACAGTAGCGAAGGGATCTTCTATCTCTACCAATGAGGATTATGTATCTACATAATTCCTGTTTAAGACGTATATTATATATACATATAAGCATTGTCAAGAAAATATAGACTCCCACGTGAGGTAAATTTTAAATGCATTGCTGCTCCTAAAGATAACGAGAACGCAATTCTCGATCTTGCGAGCAGGCACGTATCTCAGACTGGAATTTAGTGGAGCAACCAATATCGCTATTCTCAATGCATCGCGTCAGTATAAAACCTGTAACTGTATAAAAATATCACAGTATTTTGACCTCTTGTAATGTGGCTTTAAACTTTAAATATTTGTGAACTAGAAAACGTAATATCACTCCTGTGGTCCCCGAAAATGTAGGCAGAGCGTAGAACACGCCTAAGTTTCATGGGTTACCTTTACGTCCCATATTGGAACAGGCGGTGAGCCTATTGCCACATACTGGGTAAAAGATCCGGACTAGAATTTGAAAATTTTTTACTGAGCCACATTTAATATAAAAGATAGTTTAACGACTCTATATCTTGACGGTGCCCCAGTAAAGAATTCAAACGTTTCTATAGTCTTACCTCGCTTTCTGTTACAGGTAGTCTGTATGCCCAACAGTGGGCCATTTATTTGTACCTGTACATACAACAGAGTTCGACTCTATTAAGTATGGGATTAGCTAAAATTCCTCTAATTCTAGATGTAAATCACTATAAAGTAACGAAATTGATGTGTACATTTATTAATCAATTTTACCCATACAATAAACTTGTGGTAATTTTAATATACCTAACTCGTATTTTACGTTAGCACCTCATTTTTAAGGAGAAAATGTACAGGAGATCCTTACTCTATTTTTATTTAATGCAAGAATATGTAAAGACAAGAATAATGTGACATTTGTAAGAGGTCACGTAAGGATATAACTCTTTCGACTCATTTTCTACCGGCCATATTTTTTGATAGACAGTAACTTTTGATTTAAAAAAAATTTTGTTCTGTGATGTAAAGTGACCTAAATAGTACAGGTCAAAAACATTAGTTGATTTTGAAATCTGAAAGAATGTTTGATTGCGATTCGCGATAGTGGAGTTGGAATTTTTCAATTGGATTATTACAATTATTAGAAAGGAACAAAATAATGCAAATACTAATGATACAACGACCTGAACTGTATGGATCTGCCCATCTGTACACCTGCAGGATATGCGCTGGATCGTATGCAATTAAACCTCTCAAGAAATAATCTACTGCTTTCCTAAAATAATTGAAACTGTTACTTGCATTTAATTAAATAATACCTATTTTAGATAATAAGTGAAATTCTCTAAAAAATACTGTGGAGCCAAAGAATCTTGCTTAAAACGATGTTACATTTTAAATAAAATTCCCAGACCCTACCGCCTTTTTAAGTTTATTTAACTTACGGACGTAAATATTGACAGTTACATACATTCCTTTAAGTTCATTTCTTATCAAGACGTACCTATAACTTCGTCGTTCGTCTGTTTATAAGCAATATTGTGCAAAAACCATTATCCTTATGTTCATGGTTCAATTTCGTTTAAGCGAAGACGCTTTATATTTTTTTCTCGTTTGATTGTATTTGCACGTAGACCTTTAGAACCATACCGTGGAGTATCCTCCAGTCATCGCTCGAAATGAGATTTTTCATAATTCACTCACACTCACGTATTCTCTAGCTCCACATTTCTGAGAGAAACTTCAAATGGAAACGAACTGAACTGAATGCAGGAATATTAAAATGCAAATATAGCCTCAAAGTATTGCCCCCAAAAGCAGTTTTGAAATTTTGATATGGCTGATGTGTTACTGTAGCAGTATCGTCCATCCATAGCAACAACTCTAAAATTTACTGGAAGTAGTGTGTTTAATATGACTAATGGATTTTCATCGGTATTAAGAATAAGTAGGTACATTACAACGTTTATAATTTAAGAAAGTTAATTCGATATCATAAATTTGAAATTAGGTCTCGTTTTCTCGAAATTTAACATGAAGATGGTGTGAATTGTAAAAAAGCAAGATACTCAGAATATTTTTTATATGCTATGTCCGATTGCTTGCGAGTTCCTCATATTTCTTCTAAAACGAATGCTCAGATAACTAATAGTTATATTACAGAGAGTCACTTCACAATGTTACAGGTGATACAGATCTGTATCATCATCGTCATCGTCATCGTCATCGTCATCGTCATCGTCATTGTCATCGTCATCGTCATCGTCATCGTCATCGTCATCGTCATCGTCATTGTCATCGTCATCTTCGCTGTCGCCGTCGCCATCGCCGTCATTATCGTCAATGTCATCACCATCGTCATCATCATAATCATTGTCAAGATTGTTAGACTTTATCCTCTCCAGACAATATTATTCAGAACTCCAAAAATTACACCAACTATTGAGTAAATCACTCGGACTATCACTGGTTACTGCATTATGAAGTTTATTATGCCCAAATGAAATATCTCTCAACAAAGACACGCTTGTTAATTTATGGTAATACACATTAAATCATTATTTTTTTCTCATCACAGTCAGAACATCATCCTTAGTAGATTTCGTTGTATTCTTATTAGAAGATAACACTAAAATATATATTTATATATTAACAATAAGCTTACTATAATAAAAAGTTAAGAGAAAACAAGAAAACGTTTATTGCGAAAGTTTACTTAACAAATGTAAGGCAGCGCTTGCCAAATTAAATTATTATAATGCAAACCAAACTCTGGGTAGAAATCAACATACCACATCAATTTGCATTTTACTAGACTCTACATTGATTAAACAGTAGGGTTGCTCTAAAATAAGAGCAAGACGAGTTAAGTTACATAGTCATTAATAGTAGTTAAAGGAATTCAATATTTTTATTGTACTCTTATCACTGTCTCTTTCGTTTCATTAATACGATCTGAATTTGCAATTTTATTACTTTTTGTTCTTATACACGTAATATCACGTCTATAATCTCTGAAGGTGTAGGCAGAGCAGTGTAGTACACTCCCACGATTCACCAATCACGTGTACGTCTCACCATGTAATAGGAGATCAGCCTATTACCATACACCAGACCCAGATCCAGACTCAAAGCCACTACTAGAAATCTCTACTAAAAAATTTTAGTTTGGAGTTGTACTGTCATGAAAAATATTATAGCCCTTTAATACATCCAAAAAGCTTACACAAACTCAGATAAAAGTTCATATTTTTACGGTAAGTATAATACGAACTGTGTTTAGAAACAAAAAAAGTCTAACTTAAGGAGCTGAGACGGTGAGATGGCAGAAATTCTTTATCATCAGCACAGCGCTTATGTTTGCGAACCGTATACTTGAAAACTGCCATAAAATGTGCAGTCTCAATATGTGCACAAAATGTTGTGCACATATTGAGACTGCACTGTATCATGAGACTATACTGTATCATGAGACTATACTGTATCTTGTTAAGTGCTGTTCCATTAAACGCACATGTGTTCGGTTCTGTTTCAGTGTCAAAACTTTAGGAATACAGATAGCTTCTTACTACTTAGCCGAAAAGCTGCATAATACATTAAACGATGTTTTATTAACAAGATTTTATATTGAAATCGTGCCCTGCGTGCCCTAATACCTGCACCCAGGACGACCTAATGACTGCCAGTGATGAGGCAGTCAGCGTGGC
>DWJK01004786.1:0-11673 GCA_018248815.1 Croniades pieria auraria
ACTGAGCTCGATCTTCAGCTCGTCGCATCCAACTGCTACCAGCCACTTTGCGTATATCGTCACTCCACCTAGCTGGAGGACGTCCTGTGCTACGTTTGCCAAGACGCGATCTCTACTCCAAAACACATCTACTCCAACGGTTATCGGTTCTGCGACAGATGTGTCCATCGCACTGCCACTTCAGCTTGTTAATCCTTCGGGCTATGTCGATAACTTTGTTTCTCTGTCGGATCGTCTCATTTCGGATTCGATCCTTCAAAGAGACACCGAGCGTAGCTCCCTCCATAGCTCGCTGAGCGACCTTAAACTGGTGGACCAGTCGCACCGTGATTATCTTCGTTACTCGATTTAATTTAATTAAGTCTACCAACGTACATTATTACGGAGTATTTAAATCACTATAGCAATAATTATATTAGATATATATGTACATTTGCCAATTATATGTTTACACCAATATATCTATAAACATAAATATATAAGTGTAGAATCTCACATTAATGTTGAATTAAATTATTTCATTTTATTTGTCTACATTTAACGTTAATAATAGACAGTTTGTCCACAGCAGTCCTCGACTCAGTCCTCCAGTTTCTACCGTAAGATGTAAAATATTTCTACCATTTAGATTTTTGAGTTTACAGTTACTTTGCGCCTTTTTGAGCACGAAAGCGTTCATCTATACGCCCGGGTCAGGCATTGCATATTTATTAAGATATCAGCAGTCATCAACATAAATACTGTAAGATTCTAGAACATACAAAACATTTACACAAACTTTGGCTGCCTCGTTGGTCGAGTGGTTGCAAGCGTGACTGCCGATCGGGAGGTCCTAAGTTCAAATACCAGTTCAGGTGCTATTAGATTTGTCTAATTTAGAATTTCTATTAGTGAGTCCGAGTTTGGATAGATGCCCGTTGTATGGCAATAGGGTCACCGCCTATTCCATGGTACTTAAATGTAACTGGTGAAATGTGAGAGTATACCACACTCCTCTGCCTACCCCTTCGAGGAGTACAGGCGTGATGTTACGTTTGACGTTACAAAATATTTAGTTTCGAAGCCATAACAAAGCTCAGTTTTCAATTTTAATTTCCTGTAGCCTCGTAACTAGGACTACGATTATTTTACTTTATTTCGTAAAGTAGCAATGAGTGCGGACTGCCTCATATGCCTCGTACTTTGACAGATTTGCCTACAGCTCTTTTCAACCAGTTTAAAACGATTCAAAGACTGTTGCTTGATAGAATGAATACGACAATGACCCTTCATGTTTCAGCAGAGCATTCCTAAAGAGAGCGGTTTCTGGATGTGTTCGCGGTGTATGGCAATAGTCGAAATGTATTACACTCCTCTATATACCCCTTGAGAGATACCAGGCGCGGAGTTTCGTTTTTCATTTTAATTATACAATAAATTCCAATAAAGTTACTTTCCACTTATCTTTTTACTTTCAATATATTTTATTATTTTGTTACTTATCTTTTACTCCTCTGGCTACTCCTACGGGGAACACAGGCGTGATGTTACGTTTTTGTTACGTTTTATTTACACTTTTCGCGTACTCCAATGCACTCTATATAATTGCTACAATGCCGCTTCTGTTATCCTGGAGTAGCTGGAAAGTTCGTATTGCCACTTCTCTGTAACTCTATTGTGGAGCCTTTCAAAACTTTTTAATCGCATTGGAGAAAAACCTACAACTGTAGAACTTTTAACACGCCAAGTGTTTCTATTACATAAAATTTATGTTTATGTACTGTTATCATCATTATCAACCCTTTAGTAGTTTCATTATCTCTCTCTCTATCGACATTATCAACCCTTCAGCAGTTTCATTATCTCTTTCTCTATCAACATTATCAACCCTTTAGTAGTTTCATTGTCTCTCTCTCTATCGATATTATCAACCCTTAATACTTTCATTATCTCTCTCTCTCTCTATCGACGTTATCAACCCTTTAGTAGTTTTAATATTGGTTACGGTTCTCCGCTCAGTTCGAGAAGGGTTAAGGTCGTTATCTGCCACGTAGTTCCAGTGCGTATTGGAAGACTTTACACGCCTTAGAGAATTTAACGAACAATCCCAAGAATTACATGTTTTTCACGATGTTTTCCTTCTCAGTTACAGCAAATGGATTTTAATTTAAAACGCGGATTGATTTAAAAAGAAAGATTGCTCGCCGGGTTTTGAAGCTAAATACTCTTCGAATGTTGAATTCTAAAATACCAGGCTTACTTACGATAATTTATTATTATTATACTCATTACATACAATAAAATTACGTAAATATATACGTTATTATCACCGACTGTTGCGGGTTCGATGACTGCAACTATTTCTATATTCTATATTTTAGTATGCAAGAACTTAAGCAAACTCCGCCACACTGATCCAGAACGAATCGGGACAGATATTATCATTAAATAAAGTAAATTAAACCTTGCAATAAAATTAACAAAAAATTTGTTCTCTGGAGAACAATGAACGCCCATTAAAAGGCTGATTTCACAAAACGTGTTAATTTTTAAACTTACTTCAAATAAAAATGAAGTTATGTTCATCTCTTTCATTATGACAATAGTTCAAAAATTCTCCTTGTTTAATATAATTCCTGGCTAGGAACCATTTTTAAATAAATCTGTAAGAATCATAGTTAGAATATATAGAATACTTAGTTAAAATATGAATCACGAAGTTTTTGACTTCATATCTCAAGTACCTGTTTAATGTTTATTTTATTTACTAATTTAATGACTGTCTCGATCGAGTGGTTGCAAGCGTGACAGCCGATCGGAGTTCCTGGGTTCAAATCCCGGGTTTAGATATTTAGAATTTCTAGTACTAACTCGAAGTCTCGGCCTGTGCCCGGTGTATGACAATAAACTCACCACCAATTTATTCCATGGGACTTAACGTAACTGCTAAAACGTAGTAGTGTACTACACTCTTCTGCCTACACGTTCGGAGATTATAGGCGTTAAGTTTCGTTAATTTATTACCTTAACTGACTGAAATAAAGCGAATCTGGAAGATTTAAACAGATTATTTTACTGAATACACATAAGCTATTGATACCATTAATGAACATCAAAATCCAATAAAATAACATTTCCGCTTCCAACCCCTTCATGCGCCCCACAGTTTCAGATGCTACCGAGAGTTAAAAACGAGGGGAAGAAAATCTCAGCATCGAGTTTTAAAAGTCCGTTCGAAAATATATAATAATATAATATAAATCTACCTTTACATAAGCATACTATGTAGTTACACACATCTGGTTACACACTTCATACAGAAATAATGGCAGATCGCGGCATGGCTCGATCTGCCTAAGAACAGCTACCCCATGGCCAAATTATGGAAATTATGCGCAAAAACTTTTCAGGGAGGAGTTATCTCCAGTAATGGACTTACCTAATTAATGATGATGACGACACACAGAAAGCAAAGCCAATTTATAAATAGTTGACAAATATCAAAGAAAACAGCTACACGCTTATTAAAAATGATAAGGTTTTTGAAATGAATAATTGAAGAAAACTAAAAGGTACCCGAACACCTGCTATAATATTTGAAAATAGAACAAGAAACAAAACTGTTCCAAGCTCGAATCGAACCAAGTCTGCTAAGCGTGGTGAAAATTCATTGACATCGAATCCCGATAATAATGGTACCACCTCTAGGACCTGTTGTTATAAGTAAAGAAATACACTATTCACGCATTCACACACGAGCCCTGTTCCTCTCACTGATTCTTATAATGTAATAACTTACGTAGAAGAAGGTAAAGAAGATTTGTACAAACATAGAAATCAATTTAAAAGAGCACTAAAATCTTAATTCTTCGGACATCCAATTACAAAATTTGTTAAAATTAATAATTATGACACGGCGTCACAAATCATGTCACAAACGAAATTTGGCGCTTACTGGGAGAGGTCTACGTCCAGCAGTGGACTGAGATAGGCTGAAGACGATGACGACATAAAATTTAAATAGAATTAGGTAACATTTCTGAAGAATAAATTTTATTTCCGAATAAAATCTCAATTTCGGATTACAGATATAAAAATCTTCACTAGAACGTAGCCAAATATACATCCAAGTTAGGATCGCAATATACTCTTTGTAGCAAAATATCTATCACTATAATTTCATCAAAGTCTAGTCATAATCACGGCTGGAGTAACTTATCGATTTAGTATTAGTCTCCAACCTCGAAGGCGATTTTAAACGAAAGTTGCTCTTTGGAATATTACTTAATAATCAAATAGAATCTAATTGTGGTTAAAGTAATGCTTTAAATTAAATGTAACTTCCACTGGAAACAATACTAATTCAATAATATCGGTTGTAGTGCTTCAAAGTTGTTACCATCCACATTAAAACAGCGGTATTGTTTCAGCGTTGTTTGAGCGTAGCTATGTGAACTTGGACATGGCTTTCATAAAAGATTTTAAAATCCCTAATAATGATGGTAGTAAAAAGATGAATACTACACTAATTTTATATTACGCTTAAAAATAGCATCACTGTTATTAGTAATTTTAAAACAGAAAGCAAATTATATTTAACAAATTCCATGGACGTAATGAATATTGTTACAAACGAACAAATCACCATGAATGCTAACAATTCTCGCATTATATCCGTAAGTCCATTATGTAGCTTCAAGTGTGCAAAAATATGTGTTACATTTAAACAAACAGAGATAATGTTTTTTTTTCATTTGAAATCGCCATCTTATTTCTAGTGTTACCAACATCAACTTTGGATCAATATGTTTTTAAGACAGGTAACACTTACTATATTTTTGAGAAAATTTCTTAACACTCAACGTTGTAAGAGCTTAACAATATGGGTTAGACAAAGGATGTGCTACGAGAGGTAGACCATCTGCATTGTCCAGGGTTAAACTATTTTCGAAATTTTTCTATTTCTGAGCCTCAGCGTGAAACAGTTTAAACTTTGACGCAGTTAAAGATCGAAAGCAATCACGCAACATTAAATAAGGGCCGCGTTGTGGTCTTTGAGTGGAGGGCCACTAATAACGAAATTCAGGAAGCGTTCCGCTCTTAGGACAAAACGTTAAGGTGTCGGTCCCGGTTGTTATCGTTAGACAATCGTTAAGCGCCCTCTAAGAAATAAGAACCTGAAAAGAAACTGTAGAATACCTGAAAGATGTTTAAAAAATATCCGATGACCGATATAGGGGATATATTGGAAGATCCATTGGGTTAATATGAATTGGAATTCCCACATTGTAGTAATGTATCAGTATTCCTAGATATGCCGAAGAAGTCCATGCCCAGCAGTAAAATGTAGAAATAGTCGAACCAGTTTTGTTTTTGGTGTTTCTGCTAACTCAATAAAATACGTCTTATTTAACATTTTACACTTCTTGAAAGCCAGCTAAGCATTGACAAACTTTTCGAAGCTCCAAACCTCTTTGAATAAAGACAGATTTCAATTCATCGCATTAACACCAGTATAAATGTTCTACGACATGGAAATTTGCCAAAATGTAAGATCTCATCGAAATACGGTTAAAGAAAAACTTGAGCCTCATTGATTTCTATATCAGAGCAGAAAGGATATAAATTTGTGACAACACGAAATTTACCTGCATTAATTATGTTATAGTACAAATACGACAATGCATACTCATTACATATTTCTTTTAAAAAAAATTTGCGAATACCGAGAGCAGTATCCGAACGAATGTAATTTAACATCTACATTTACGTATTCCCACAAACGTACATAAAAAATTATGGCGTCGGCCGTTAAATTTGATTTACGGCCCAATTCACGTGACAAATAAAAATAAAACATTAACTTCGCAACGAACAGAATGTTCCGTTTGTATTGCCATGACCTATCATCGCGGATCAGTTGTAACACGATCAAATTCATTATATTGTTTCATAATGTAACCGCTATAATTTCAGACGGATACAGCTCGAACAATGGTGCGTCGAAACAATTAATTCTGTACCGACGACAGTACTTCCTTTTGTCGATTCGTATTTAACCTCGACCCAATTTATTTTAGAGACCCATAATGGAATGGCTCCTGTTTCGTCGTGTCATTGGAAAAATGGTGTTATACCGTTTAGTTTTAACTTTTATTCTCTGAGTAAGTGTTTTATTGGACCCAGTGTTAATTTTATTGCCTCTGCCTCTTTGGTCGAGTGGTTGCAAAGCGCAACTGCCGATCGAGAAGTCCTGGGCTCAAATCCCGGGTCCGGTACTATGACTCGGAGACTGGATTTGTGCCCGGTGTATGGCAATAGGCTCGCCACCTATTCCATGGGACGTAAACGTAACTGGTGAAAGGTGGGAGTGTACTACACTCCTCTGTCTACCCGTTTGGGATTTACAAGTGTGATGTTACATTTGTTCCTGCACTAATATTATATTTATAATTTTTTTATCTTCATGCGTTTATTACCCGAAGGAATAGACAAAGAAGAGTAGTATGCTCCCTCGAAGCGCCAGTTAAATTCTGCGTCCCATTGTGGAATAAGGGTTAAGCCTATTGTTATACAGGACACAAATCTGGATTCCATGCTACTACTAGAAATTGTAAGTTAAAAAAATCCGGTACTACCCGACCCTGTAATCATACCAGAACTTTCGATCAGCAGTCGCGCTTACATCCAACCGGTCAATGAGACAATCACATAATTCAACATTCAATCAAATACATATATTCCCATAACGATAAATACTTTTTTGTTGACAGTCACAAAGCGTTTGATAACATTGTTGTAACGAGCCTTACTATTTAGAACTGGTGTTTGAATCTCAACGAATTTAATTTCGATTAAAATTAATTTCCTTCTCCTTAATTCAACCTCTTTTTTTCTCCTACCTTTTAGCTCCAAAAAGATTGACAAGTATCGTTAAAAACGCTCACAGTTATATAGAGGAACGGTCCTGCTTGAAATTTGAACAGCATAATCCAGTGAAACTGGCACGAAAGACCAATTTTACGTATCTATATTACAGCTATTCAGATGTTTTAGAAAACTGCTGTCTACCTTTCTTTACGAAATCTTGTGGGAAACGGGTATGCATTTTTAATCTTCCCTATAATTTACTTTTTTATCAATCACATAAATTACCCCTCTTTTGGCTTTGAGATTTTTGATTTTTATTATATTAAAGTATCAGACACCTGCCTAACGAAATATACTTACATATATTTCTTATTTCATAGTTGACTGAACTACTATGAGAAATAAATCTGAGACTGTTCTCAAGCCATAGCTACGAGTGGAAATGTTGTGCGATTTCTTAGTGTTTCTGTTAGGACGGAACATAAGAATGAAATATTGTTCATGAGATGTATTTATCTGTAAATTCTTCTCGTAAATGATTATTTTACAGCAAGTACTACTAACACCGTTATGCGTACTTCCAACTGACGCAGCGCATGCTACCCTCCATGGCATTGGTTTTACGCATGGTAGAAAGAAACCCTTCCGGAAAGACGAGGTTAAAGCCTTCCTGTTCGGAAGATCATGCCCATTTTCAAAGGGGAAACTAGCAATTTTTGAGAACGGCACATAAATATTTAAGAATGTCAAGGAACTTAAAAAGGACATTGAACATTGTATCATTTTTGCTGAAAGAGTTGACTCCTAGATGGCATTCCTCGAAATTTCAGTAATTTGGAATGTTAAAGTTGTTAAAAAACATACTCCATTAAAGGCTCAAGAAGATTAACGAATTGGATCAATAATAAGTGACCACGCTGCACTATTTCTCGGAGTAATAGTGCAATTAAAAAACGTCTGCGTAAAGAAGGTATCAAAATATAACGAGCAATCTTTCTTGGCCTTTGCCCAACCATCGAATATAGGATTCCAGGATTTTAATTTTATCGCAGACTTGTTTTAAGGAAGTGAAGTAAATTAAAAAATTTGCTTTTAATATATTTTTTATAATACCTCGTTATAGATAACTATTTTTACCTTGAAATACGCTTAAATTGCAATTCAATGAGGAACACAAATTGTTTTTGGGCGAGGTTGGTCTGGTGTAGGGGTGATACTGCCCCGGGCGAAACACATACACATGCAATCATTAACTGTCAATGTCGATTGTAAGTTTAAATTTTCATTTTCATGTTCGTATCTGTTTTTTATATACATTTTTAGCTATATATTATTTATGCTAGGGTTTTGTTTTTTTTTTTTAATTTTTCATAGTAATATTTGTTCAGTGAGTTAATTTTTTTTTTCTGTGTTATCTAAAGCGAATTGAAGCTGGAAACAGAAAACGATCGAATTAAATAAGAAAATTCAGTTTGCTAGCGGCAAACATTTTTATTGATTCTTAGTATCATGGTATTATACGGCCGTGGGGTACATGATCGTGGAAGTTGTATCTCTCTGTCTTTGAGAAACGCGAGTAATGTTGGTTGTAAATATTCCTTTGAATTTGCATCTCACATCTCGAATTACAGATCATATTTCCATACTTCCTTCTCTTTTTAGTTAACAATGCAATAAGGGTGAATTGAAGGGTGAATTTTACATTTTTAAATCACTCTTAAGACTTATGTTAGTATATATGAACGTAGATGTCGCTTCTAGATAATATACATTTAGTAACGTAACGTAAGATCACCCCTGTATTTCCCGAAGAGGTAGGCAGAGGAGTATAGTTTCTACACCACTCCCACGTTTCACCAGTTACGTTTAAGTCCCATGGAATAGGTGGTGAGCCTATTTACTTTTAGTAACTTTTAATTAAACTCAGATTTAATTCATTCTGGAAAATTCCATGACAATTCACCTATTTTTAATTAATTTGTAGGCGTAGCTACTCGTAGGTACGAAACTATAGACATTCCAGAAAGTTCTGGAACAATCGAGAGAAGTTACGCATTTTCGTTCGCAGAAAGAGTGAAGATTGCTACATAAAATTTCTTATATGAATGCTTATATTCTTTTTGACATTTATTTAACACAAAAGCAGTATTTATATTTAAAGCACATGTATATAAGTTATCACTAACTTTTTGACTAGTTCATCGTGTTCTTCCCGCAACATATGATGACAATCAAACGAATACTTGTTCAATACTACTGCTTAATTAGTATATTTGTATCAATAGTTTTCCTTACCATTTAAATTACATCACAGCTGTTTGTCGAGACCACGGCTTCGGAACACAAATGGTTAAAACACAAACAGAATTGGAAGCTTAAGTTCATATTTATTATATATTCTACAACTTAGAAAGTTCCTCAGTAAGATTTTCAACGTAAGTAGCGAACAAACGTGACTGCACCTGATCATGAAGAAAGTTCCTAACTTGGTCTCCGACCGCCCAACTAATGACCTACTTATGTTGATTTCGGTGGAATCAGACAAAAGTGGTTGCAGGTGCGTTCTTACGTTCCAATAAAGTTCAAGAACCACGAGTAGTAATGACATTTTGGTGCGATTATAGACAATGTAGACATGACATCGAATGGTTAGCGCCAGAATTCAAACGGCGATGAACAATTAATATGGAAATATTTAATGTTGTTATATATTTGTATTTAATATTTATTTAAATATTTGATGCAATCATTACTTACATAATTTAACAATTGGTAATGCATAGTTTCAGCGAAGATATATATGATTTAATAATTTTGAATTTTTTTATATTTTGAAACGAGGACACTTACGGTGCGCCTTTTTTTATGTTATCTAAGGGGAATCCTTCAAAAGGTACCCGGTATCCTAGGAGAAATACCGAGTTATGTGGCATTTGTACCGCACTAAAACCCCCCCGGCGGCTTTACTCGGCGCTGGTGAGAGGGCTATGGGATCTCCGGCTGAATGCACCGGTGCCCTCTTAGCGTAACGCCCCTCCGGGCCCTGTACCGGGAATACACATGTTATCATCTCCCATGCTTACCGATTCTTACGACAATATGCAGCCACACATACTGTCATCCTTCCGGGGATTGTTACCTGAACGGTTAGATCTCCCACTGTAATCGCTCATAACCCCAAGAGTCTCCTTTTAGTCGCCTCTTACGACAGGCAGGTGGTACCGTAGCTTAAATTCTGGTCCCAAGCTACGGGGACAACTTATGGTGCGCCTAGTCCACCAATTCACAGTCGCTCAGCGAGCTATGGAGCGAGCTATGCTCGGAGTCTCTCTGAAAGATAGGATCAGAAATGATACCTACTATCCGACCGAGAGCCAAAGTCACCGACACATCTCAAGGGATTAGCTCGCTGAAGTGGCAATGGGCTGGGCAGATCTGCCGAAGAACCGACAACCGATGGAGTAAGCGAGTTCTGGAGTGGAGACCGCGGCTTGGCAAACGTAGTGTAAGACGCCCTCCGGCTCGGTGGGATGACGATCTGTGAAAGGCTGCAGGCAGTTGCTGGATGCGACAAGCCGAGGACAAGGCGCGATGGCGCTCGTTGGGGGAGGCCTATGTCCAGTAGTGGACTGAAATAGGCTGATGATGATGAAGATGATATTTTATATTCTATTCATATTATCTGAAGTTTTCGTACTTTTTTCCCAATGTTATTTAGAGTTTTTTATTGTCGTCATATCGAATTTTTAGAAACTACGATATGACGATAGTTTTTCATGTGTATAATAGTGTATGTCACATATATAAATTAAACCTAAAAGCTTTGTAGATTTAAATAATTTATTGTGAACGGATTTCAATTTTGAAATAAAACACATTTTATTATTTTTTCGTTCAATGTTTCACATAAAAACATTCCCGTAAAACGTTTACTGAAAAAAAATACGAGGAGCTTCAAAAGCGTTTCGCTCGTTCAATACATTATTGGCTGCCGAATGAATATCAGAACATATGAAATAGCTTTTTTAAGTAAAGAGAGTAGCAAACCAGCCAGCAACAATTACAAATAGCTGCTGCCGTCCATGGATATCTGCAACCGACATCGAATAGGACTATAGGTAATAGGATTATTAGTGATGATGGTGATGCGAATGTTGATGCACGCAGGTGCCGAGGGAGACCACGGCTCACCTATCCCGAAAAAGGTCGTCTTCTGACTTATGGAGGAGTTCCGTAAGCTCTAGAAGTCTCCGAAGAAGCACGGCAGGTAAGCAAGGATAGGGATTTTTGGCACTCCGTGCTCTCTGCCTACCCCGTAAGGGATTTGGCGTGAAAATATGTATATAATAAAAATTATAAGGAAGATTCAGTAATCAAAAATATCAGTTTGTTAATTAGCGATAGCATTGCATTTTATCTTTGATTAGTTTGGTTTTTCGTTTCCATATATATTTTTTATTGGAAAATATCTTATGTCCTTTTAGCACAACACAAATTCCAGTACACGATTTGCAACTGCAGAGGGTAAATTAAATGTTCCGTGTATTTGGTTGCTCTGTTAAATAATTCATATCGCAAGGGCCGAGAATCAATTGATCACATTGTCATCAGACAGACTGTTGTATTTATTCATTTTCATTAGTGCAGCCCATTCAAAGTTGTTTTTGTAGTCATTTCATTCCTATAATACGGATTCGAATCTTAATAATGTTGTTTAACATATTTAATAAATTGTGATAATATTTTGTAATAATGTTGTTTAACATATTTAATAAATTGTGATAATATTTTGTAATAATGTTGTTTAACATATTTAATAAATTG
>DWJK01004787.1:0-11672 GCA_018248815.1 Croniades pieria auraria
TTATGATTAAAACCTTTCAAATAAGAAACTTTGTCTAGATTAATATAACACTCATTATTCAGGTACCTCATATCCTTGACAGATATGAGGTACCTGAATAATGAGTGTTATATTAATTTAGACAAAGTTTCTTATTTGAAAGGTTTTAATCATAATAATTAGCTAGCCGATTTAATGCTGCTGGGGGATTTGATATAATTTCTATATTTTGGGTTTTTTATATTTTTAGTTTATGCCATATAACATCGGCATTCATCAATTGAATTATACTCTAATACAGTTATAGCTCGTTAAGGTAATTAATTCAAAATTGGGGGATTCCGTAACACCATTTGCATTCATATCAGGATTTATAGATTAGGTGTTATTTCAAAATGATTAGCAGCGCAAAGTGATGACTGTGTATGTATACGATTTGTGCGAGCAAATCGGTAGTACAAAGCCAAAGACTCGCGAGTCGCGGCCTGTGGATACGGAAGTAGTATGACCGTACCGCGGGCCGCGATCCCGTCGCGGTGTTGTGTGCGAGTGAGTGACGCCGCCTGCCCGCAGCCTGCAGTTCGACCCCGCCCCGCGGCGCGGCGAGCCGCACGTCACGCGGCGGACGCCCGATTACTTCATGTAGGCGACACGTGAGTATTCCTCTTTGTGTCTTTATTATAATTATTATTTTTTTTTATATCACTTTAATTTTATAAATCTCGATATTAGTTGGTCTTATTTTGGAATTAAAGAAAAATTTTAATAGGTATAATCGACTGCCCCGAGTTCGATGCCCGGGTCGAGTGCTATTGGGTGTTTCTCACTTGAAATTCGTAAGTGGCACCACCTATGTCATAGTGAGGCATGTAATGTAACAGGTGAAATGTGGGAATGTAATTTGTTCCTCTTTAGTTTCCTCTTCCGGGAGATTCAAACATAGCATTACCTATTGTAATTAATCGTAGTTATGCTTACTTAAGCAAAATTGTAATTGTGATATTGATTAAATTAAGGACGGATATGGAACTCGACAAATCCGACTACATTGTTTGAAGCGAACCAGACTATCACTTCCGGTTGCTTTCGTACAGTTCGGTCGCTAATCTGGTTTCGATTCCAGTTTTACGGTTGCAAATTTAAAACTTATTGTGCAGCGTCGGTGTTGGGAATATTTATTGTAATGAGAAAGTTGGAGACAATAAACGTTCGTATTGCAGCTGAGGCGCACATGTTGCGGGAGCGCAGCCGCGGGCCGCGGCGCGGGGCGCCGGCCGCCCGCCCCCGCGCGCGCCGCCCGCCCCGCGCCGCGCCCGCCCGCCCCCGCGCGCGCCGCCTGCGCTGGCTCGCCTCCGCGTGAGGCCGCAGCAGAGCGGCCCCGCTGCGATTGAACGATTACGCGCCGGCCTCACCGCCATCGCTCGCGGCCTTCGCTCAAGTGTAGCGCAAGTCCGCCATCACTCGCCTCGTCGGAGTTAGGAATTTGTAACTGATCTGTAGCGTAAGGAAAGCGTGGCGTTGTGAAATTTGCAAATTAATGTGGTGTCGGCCGTCGTCGGACCGCGTGCGACCGTTCATCTCCATGTTGTCGATTAGCAGTGAAGTAGTAGTTGTATCCGACTAACTCTTGAAATTCGAAATAAATTAAGTGCTTTGTAAATTTCAAGAGCACGTTGATGATTCAAATCGAATGTTTCCACAGTTTTTTTTTTACTACAGATCATTATCACTGATGCGTTGTATGTGTCATGATTTCGATAATTTAAAAGTGTATATTTTTTGCGCGCGCTTTTTCATGATTAAATAAATTCTTTCATTGTTAGATTATGTAAATTATGATATAACATAGCGACATAAAATGTACGTGGAAACAGGACGATGTCCGTACGGCAGCGCATGTACACTTCGCTGATCACATTTATATTACGTATTGGCCGCCGACACGCCGCACGAAATCATCGTAATTATTCCATCGCAGCGGGTCACATCTCTCCCAGTCGAAAATCATGCCAGTCGGTCAGCCGGAAACCCACTTATAATTAGTTAAGCTTCAAGAGTTGCACAGACATTTCTTTTTATTGTGTAACTAGAGGTGTTCTACTCGTATGTAATATGCATTCGTTTACATGTGTATTAGTAAGTAACTTGGCGCTGCGGGGCGGGTGCGGGGCGGGCGCGGGGCGGCGGCGGCGCGGGTATGTCGGTATGTTCATTGAGCGCGGCCGACGGCGAGCGGTACACTACCGACTATTGTATGTATAACTTTCGATGTATCAAAGACACTTAGACCTCATTAAACGGCGTACGTTTGCTACCACGGTCGTTTTATTTCCGCCACGCGAGGGCGCAGGGACCCGCCGGGCGCGGCTCCGGGAGTCATTAACGGAGGGAATATTCATTTTGTCTAAGCGACGTGTAGAACAAAATTTGTAAAGTCTCCATTTTATACATGTTTAGTTTTTTTACTTTTACAATTATTGATCTATTTAAAGTGGATTATTCAGTTTGATATGTTTATTTTATGTACAATAGCCGGGAGCGCGACGTGCCGGCCGCGGCCCGAGCATTCGTCGGAACAATAAATAGTGTGCATTTAGTTTTATGACAGAATGGCATAGATTTATGGCATATATTCACGTAAGTTATGTACCGTAGGCGCTTGGTGTGCGCTCGGCCGGAGTGTTAGAGGTTTAGGTAAACGTAGAACGCAGTGGCAGCCATTCTGTCATAAAATATCCGAATCGTAATTTGAGATTAGTTTTCTAAATTCTCCTGTTCTTGTGCCACAGTACCTGTTTAACATGGAATAAAGTGATTCACAAGAGTGGAGCTTTAATAGTTTTCTTTTTTATCTTACTTTCTCACTTTTATTTTAGGTAATTTGTAAATACCTGAAAATCAAGGCGTCTCATAGGTTTATTAATGTTAAAAAAAATATTGAATGTTCCCCTTAATGTACTTTCCTGCAATATCTAGTGAAGGTAAATAAAATAATTTCATAGTATTTTATATGAGAATATTAGTGAAGTGTTGATGAACAACTGGATAAAGTTTTAAAAAGATCGATAAAACTAGGAATAAATCAATCCGGTAGTGGCTATTTAAATATCTAATTTTATAATAAAGTTCGTGAATTTGTTTAGTAATGCGTACATTTCACTTAGCGACCTACAGGCACTGTTCCCTTCAGTCCAATAGTGTGGAATAGCAACTGACAGAAGTGATTCCATGCAACAAAAATGCATACTTAGATTTTGACATTAAATTGTTTCTTTTGTCAGTGCCATCGTTAATTTTAAGGCAACTTCTGGTGAATGAAGTCGTATAATAATTTTACATTTCCAAATTTAATTATTTTCATGCACTTCGATTCGATGTAACAAAACGTGTGTACTAATTTATACAAAGACTCTACCCACCAATGACATCTGAAGCCACACGTTTCGTCTAAGTATTAAGTATGTAAGTTATAGGTAACCATTATAAAATATAAAAAAAATAAAAATAAAAAAAATGTATAAAAGTGAGCTTCACTTGTGTGAAATGAAATCGACATTTGGACTTCTATAACATTGTTGCGTAATGATATTTTACGGCTTTTGCTAGCGTTATTTCACGCAATCGAAGCTCAAAACTTTAATTAAGGCTTTCTGGCAAACTGCGTAGGCATTATACATTTGGAAAAAAAATATCAAGCGTATAAGATCTTTTATATGAAGCGAATGTTTTAGGAAATATCGAGTGAACGGCATATGGGTAATATTGCGCTATATTCATTTGTATATGATATCCAAACTTCTGAAACACTTCTATGAACGGCAATGGCAATAATAAATATAAAGAGGAAACAGTTTAAAATCAATTTATTCTTACAACTCTGTACTATGTCCGTTGATAGGAATTAGATAATAAAATTAATTATAAATAAATAATACTTCTATTATTTCTTCATTTCCTACTAATTTTAATTACCATGCATGTGAAATCATATAGGAAGAGAATATTTTTAGTTATTTAAATGCATAATATCATACATTTCGTGAGTGTTATTTGGCCGTAAACGTTCCGAGCTTCTGAGTCGCTTTCAGGTCACCTACTATCTTGTAGATACTGCCAGGATTATCAGGATTATTTAGAGATCTCGTTTAGCAAGCCTTATAATACTATTGAAACGACGTCTGATATCATATTTCATTTGGCAATAGACAAAATATCTTATTTTTGCTTGAATGGGACATAAAATAGTCCTTAATACCTTGATTATAACCGTATTAGGTCTTGCCATTCTTCATATTATAACCGGATAACAAGGCACTTGTAAGGATGTATTAAAGAAACAAAAATGTGGAAAAATATATATATTTGTTTATATTTTAATAACTAAGTTACACTTTAATTTTACAACGGATAACACGTTTTAAGTCTGTCACTTCATTAAAATTATTTAAGGCAACACTTTGGTTTCCTATTTTGTGACTGGATCTGATTGTAAGTAGACATTTATAATTTACACAATTTTGTTCTTATCCGATATAATGCACTTTCGGTAACAGGAGAGAATCATAAAGTTGAACTATGACGAGCTTGTAATTCGCTTGGAATTAACATAAATAAGCATCGCCTAAAGCTGCTTATTCGTCACGAAAAAAAGATTATATACGATTGTAAAAATTACAGTTTATTAAATATTTTTTTCTGAATAACTATTCAAAAACTCAATATTCGTAATTTTTTCTTTTGTGATAAAGCACCGCATGTAACCATAGACAACAAACCGTGCTAAAAAAGCAGATATTAAAAATATTAAAACGCCAATTTTTTTTTTCATAACGACGAAACATTTGTTCATGCTTACATATTAAAAATAGCTATTTACGTACCAATGATTTAGATTACAGCTAAATCCATTGCTCGTTACTCTTTTTTAATATATATAGTTTATTTACCTTGTCATATTTCGTTACTCTTCCATACAAAAATAATCGAAACAAGAATTTTATAATTATTTATTTTATTCTAATTACGCAGATTGTATCAAATACTCATTTATCAACGAATACTGTATGAAAGTTATGTCAAAATAATACTCGAACTGAGGAATTTGGTCATTTATACGTTCCAGTCCAAATTTTACATTTTATTAATTATATGTACGTCAGTATTAAAATTCTGTAAGACTAATGTCAAATAAGTGTTGTCCATACAGAAAGGTAAATTTTTCAGTAACACACATTTTGTAATACTTACGGCGAGTTCTTAGAAAAAATATCTAAGCATTGACTGCAGATTTACAGCGCTGAAAACAGCAACCTATTCAACGTTCAACTCACATTTCACAATAACAATTCTACCACATAGCGTCATAAGTCTTTATCATTTAAATCGTACTAACTACACCGGGTGCAGTGTGCGGTCTGCCTTAGAGCTTCTATGTCCCATACATATAAAGAAATCATACAACATTGAACAATGTTTATATTTTTGTAACAATATTTAATTGAAAGATTTAGATTTTTATCTACATCAAAACAAAATATACAGATTAAGATAAAATGTATCTAGAAATATCAACAAATTATTTTTCACTTATAATTTAATTTAAACAAGATCTAGACTGTCAATAAATAAATACTAGCCGAGCTGACATCGGCCGTCCGTTCTTTATTACGAACGCGTCTATAAAAATATTACCATTCTGTAAAATTCCTCCACCGATCAAAATACAACAGTCTTAATACATATCAGTTGTCAGGTCTATGTAGAAAAAATACTGCGCTAATTCTTGTATATGCCACCACCGAACATATGGAGCTGTGCGCTCCAGGCCTCCATCGAGACCCGTGGCCTGATCCCACCAAGTGCCTATGAATCCTACGAGACCTTCATACCAGTGTCGAGTTGCAGGAGTTGCTTCATTAGCTCGTAAGTGGAAAACGAGGTGGCCACCATTGGGATGGCCCGGATGTAGTTGATGCTCATACCCCGGTACAACCCCTTCACTATACCGTTCTCGCGGTATATGAGGGTCAGGGTTTTCACCATGCCCGTGCTGTAAAATTGAGGTTGTGAAATAAAAAAAAAATGGTAGTAAAAGTAGATACTTTGAAAAAAAAAGCGAATGTTACAACAGTACTTAGCGACATAGCAGTCATTAAACCAGTAGGTATTTTCAGCAAATCGAACTCTAACGTCTTGGTAGAGAAAGAGTAGCAGTGCCCGCGGTAGAGTAAGCGTAGTTCCATGGTCAGAAAGATATGTAATCAGCCAAGGAAAAAAAAATTATATTGGAGCCGTACGAAATGGTAAACGGACACTATTATTATTTAATATTATAGTGAATTAAACGTAATTATTATTCTTGAAGGCAAAAAAATTAATTTCAAGTATTAAATCAAATATTTTTCCACAACCTTATGACAGACATAAATGGAAATTATATAGAAGTAATAAAAAAAATCAATAGTACCTATGCGATATAAGTTAATTACTTGTGACGCGAACTCTTACGCAAAAGCCATTATATATAGCAATTAAATAAAAATAAAAAACTTTAACATGTAAATTGAACTGAAAGCGACAAAAATTAACAATTTAGTAGTCAAATAAAGCCATGATTATACACACATAATTAAAACTGAAACAAGAAAGAGGATACATGAAAATGAAAAAACTCAGATTATGTCCCGCACAGAATACCACAATTCAGTATGTAGAGTCCTAAACTACAAAATATAAAGACATGCTATTTAAAAGCCTTTTTCTATTCCTACTCGCACACGAGCTTGCAGATTGTCATAATAAATATAGACTCGTTTGGTTATCGTACTTATTTCAGGAATTCATTTAATGTATTATATGTTAAGAATCCACAGATTATGAAGAAAATAGTAGATAATATAATGAATGAAAGTAATGATAAAGCAGAATAAAAAAAAAAAAATTTAATACGAACCTTCTGTTAGTGTTGCCAACACCATGTGTATGAATTATGCAATCAGAAATAACTTGTTATTATTTACACAGAAAATACAGTGAGGTAACATTCAGTGCAGAGAAAATAAAGAGTATGGATAATTGTGCAAAAAATATATACAGTAAAATTAATAACACATATATCTTAAAAAAAATAACAAAAAAAATAAACTAAATATCCACAAAATAAAATATCCTATAATAACTAATAATTTTGATAAATTGTTAAAAATTTAAATTAAAAATGGTAAGTTTCTACATTGTATTTAATTACTTGCACTCGTTCAGAAATGGAACTGACGTCAGTATTTAAAAGATAGTAAAAAACCATAAAGTACCAATCTAAATAGAAGAAAAATGTAAGTGAAAACAAAATTATAATTTAAATCACTGGCCTGGATGGAGGGCTTTTGAGAAGGTATATTATGTTTAATGGCCAGTATGTGGTGACCTCCTAATTCACTTTTTTAATAGCAATAGATTTGGTAACATGTTACAGACAGAAATTAATATAAATAAAAAATGAATATAGAAGATGCACGTCAGGTCTGTAAGCATAGATATATTTGGCACTAGGTGCTTTATTCTTACACCGGAAGAGACTTGGCGTAATGATATAATAATAACAATTATACACAGACAGAAGGAGACGAAAGTTGTGTTAAAATACATATAGGAGTAAATCGGTTTAGGGTTGAATAGTAAGGAAGGATGTGCAGGTCTCACCCGAACTTGGCGGTGGCGGGGTCCATGCAGGCGAGCTGCATGCGGCGGCGCGTCACGTCCAGCGGGTAGGACACGGACTGCGCCGCCGCGCCCGCCAGCCCGCCGCACAGCAGCTTGCCCGGCACCGTCAGCACCAGCCCGCCTGCGCACACACCGCCGGCGCGGCCTTACGGACTTGTCCCACTCATTTAAGTACGGGGAAGTGTCTTCGCTCCGACCTAACTAGCTTGCACAAGTCACGTTTCCGTGGGAGATAGGAATATGGCAAGTGGGAGGCGTAATGGCAGCAGTTTGGGCTTTAGAAGTCTCACAGCTGTTCAATAAGTTGGAGGGAGTGGGGGCGTGGGGAGAAAATTTCTTTTCAGTATAGTTTGAATGGCGACTTGGCAAACGTAGCGTGGGACGCCCTCCACCTAGGTGGAGTGACGATATACGCAAAGTAGCTGGCAGTGGTTGGATGGGAAGAGCAGAAGATCCAGGTCAGTGGCGTACCATCGGAGAAGCCAATATCCAGCAGTGGACGGGAGCAGGCTGATGGTGATGATGATGATAGTTTGAATATTTTAACAGAGATGCAGCTTGGGCAACGAAGCCAAAGACTATTTATGAGAAGAGTATTGATAGTGTAACCAAGGTACATTGCAATTAAAGTGGGATAAATGTTCAAAAACCAGACACAAAAGCGTTGTCATCCAACGGTATAATACCTTGGAAAACTTTTTTATTAACCTCGTTATCATTGCATTTACACAGCATATAGAATCTTTCTATCACCCTTGTCTTGACATCGTTAATCCATAAGGATTTGGTCGGCGTGGCAGACTATAACCTTAACCTTCTCATTCTGAAACGAGACCCGTGTCCAACAGTTGATGATGATGATTACCGGTATTCCTCTCACACTTCCGGCATAGCGTGGTCGGCATGTACTTCATGCAGAGGTACTTGAGCGATTCGAAGCAGTAGAAGCTGAAACCGGCGTACGGCACCATGCCCACCATGGTCGGCACAAACCCTCGGTACAGCGCGCGGATGCCACCCTCCTGGCAATTGACAAGAGTTAATTTGTAACGGGGGTGAGGGCGATATATTTTCACAATCGCTCGAATTAGAACAAATGAGTTACGATATATCACGAATTCTTGACATGATACGTATATTTTATTCTGATGATATCATAAGTAATTAAATAAGCTAAAACGTATCTCTGAAAAATAATGTTAATGTAATAAGAATAATTATTGTAATTTACATAATTACAAAACGTAACATCACGCCTGTAATCTCCGAACGGGTAGGCAGAGTAGTGTAGTACACTCCCACATTTCACCAGTTACGTTTACGACCCGTGGAATAGGTGGTGAGCCAACTGCCATACATTGGGCACAAATCCAGACTCTGAGTCACTACTAGCAATTCTAAATTAGAAAAATCCAACAGTACCCGGCCCGGGGTTTGAACCCAGGACCTGCCGATCGAGTTCCAGCAGAGATAATGTTATTCGAAAATTATTAATCCTGTAATAATTAAACAAATGATTATTATAATTTCCTTTATGTCAGTGACAAAAATATTTACCATGGTACCTAATAATTTTCTCTATGGCAGTTGGCAGTTTAGAAAAAAAAAAAACTATTTTTAATATACATTTGAATGTGGAGTATGAGATGTTATGATTTATTCATTTCCGGGTCACGCGGTGTTTTTTCGCGTGTATATTTGAATGACAATGAGAATACTTCGATAATGGAATTCAGGGCGTGTGGACCATTTTGTTTTCCGTTCTCAAGGTGATGCGCATATAAAATTAAATGTACTTATATGTTTTACAGCCATACAAATAGAAATACTAAGAATGAAATACAACAAAAGCGGTGAGCGGTGCGGCTAAATGTCCATTTTATGTCATCCATTATCATAATGAAATATGTACTTAATAGTATTGTTATGAATCCGTAATTATTTAGAAATGTATACATTTTATATTTTTGACGGATAACTTCCTTCTACACTACACTTCTATGATCATGTACTGATGTTCTTTTGTTTAAAGAATCGAGCTCGCTTTGATCCTAATTTAGTATGTTTGGTACACAAACGTCAAAATTGGCGCCATTTAAAATAAATTTTTTGCACAATGCGAATTATATTCGGAATATAAATATAGAGATATTATGTCTAAATGTAACAAATATTGAATTAATTGACTTACTGTTTTGAACATGGTGGTAGCAGCATGTGCGATGCCCGTGTACCGATGTTCCCCAGTAATCTGGAACGCCAGTCTGGCTCTGATCGTGTCGAGAGGGTACGTTAGGGTAACCGCTGTGACGCCGGCGGCCGCGCCCGCTAAAAACTTGTCTCCATGTTGCACTAGCGGTATACTGAGACCGTTTAGATACTGCAATGAAAGAAAATTACGAGTTAAATACATACATATCTTCACGCCAAGTCCCTTACGGGGTAGGCAATACGAGTTACTCTCTTGTTTTGTTTTTTCATTACCGTTCATATGAGCAGTAAGTTCAAATTAAAATAAAACTTCAGAATATGCAATAACATAAAAAATTCAAAATGTAATAAATAGCGGCTTAATAATTTCCTAGAATATTCTAGAACTGTTAAAAAAATTCAAACCAAATATCTTTAGAATAGTATCATAATGGTTTTTGATAAAATTCTAAAATGCAATTAAAAAAGATGTCTAATATATTTTTTGTGACTTTCCAATCAAATATGGCCTTATGGCTCTTACTTTGCAAATGACCTGAGTAACATTCAATAATATGCAAGTGTCACGAGCGTTTCCCGCCAATCATACAAACAAGCTCGTTTCTATGGGCCCGGCAACATTGTCGGCGTCCGAATTAATGAGGTGAAAATTAGTGTGTTGGCCGAACGTGCTCGCGATCTTAAGTGTGACCACTGATTAGTTTACAATGCAATGTGTAAAATTTATTTCGCATACGATGTATACGCCCAGGTGTCTGGTAATGGTGTTATGTTAAGGAAGCAGCAAAGATAAATGCAGTAGTTATAAGTATCAACTTGTGACCGATATTAAATTCCAGTGAAGATCTCTTAGTGTCAGATAGTAAATATAGTTAATAAAACTATTAGTTGTTCAAATTACATGGGAACAGGATTGTAAGAATAGAACTGACAAAATACGATAATGCAGTTAGTACCACTTGAAGATCTGTCTTCCACGAAGTTGGTCAGAGGCACGATAATACTTTTGAGGACTGCAATGGCTACTTCTAGTAAACACACAACAGCGTACCACAACAACCAGTATTTACTGCTGAATTTTTGAACTAAATTATTTCTGCGTCCAGTAAAGATGTGGCGTGTAGATATGTTTGTACTATTCTGTTAGCAGCACTGCATATTATAAGCACAATGACTATTTAATATAATCTGATTTACATGAACATGATTCTTTTCAAATACGACAGTGTAATAGTATTTTTTTATATATTTACGTAAGACTAATACTATACCTACGCTTCGGCCATTCACAAATCTATTTGTAGAACGCAAAGAAACATGTATAACAGTGTTGAAGCCATAGAGTGGAAAGCAAAAGAGCAAATGTTTATTTATGTAGACTAAATACTTTATCTAGATAAACATTCTAACTAGAATTTAGATTAAAATCTTAATATAGTGAGATGTCTCGTACGTGTAATATTCTGCGTTGTAAAATTTAAATTTGGCAATTTTTCTTGAACGGATTTAGCTACATACATATATCTATATTTGAAATGGACTTTGGTCATTGATATTATTTTTAGGTTAGGATAGGTTACGTTACTATCACATTAGGTAAATTTGTAGTGATTGTTTACAAGCTAAAATCACATCTAAAAAAAAACGTAATATCACGCCTGTTATGCCCGAAGAGGTAGGCAGAGTAGTGTAGAACACTCCCACGTTTCACCAGTTACGTTTACGTCCCACTATAGAATAGGTGGTGAGCCTATTGCCATGCA
>DWJK01004788.1:0-11671 GCA_018248815.1 Croniades pieria auraria
CATGTTCAGCGACTGCGGACCCTCGGCTGTCCAAGTTCTTTATGCTGCGTATGTGGGCAGATACTCTAGTCACGATGTTGCGTCGAGTTTCTCCAATGTCACTCTTGCCACAGTCGCAAGGTATCATGTATACGCCCGGCACGTTTAACGGATCTGTGTCTTTACGTGAACGTAGAAAGGCCCTCAGTTGAGACGGAGAGCGGAATATCATATAAATAATAAGATACACCTGACGACAGGCCGAGTTCAAAAATTAACGGCAATCAATTTATCAACACAAGTTCTTGATCCGGTCGAGAAAGTTCTGTCACGGGAACTTAATTACGCTCCAGCTCCCCTTACAATCCCGGTGGAATCTTTAATAACTAATTTAGAAGATACGATCACACGCAATAAGATTCCCAACCGACAACACGTCTTGCCTTAAGCATTCACTTAAGGCAAGACGTGTTGACATTATTGCGTAAATCGAAGCCGCCTAAGCGGAATATCAGCCCAAAGGAATTCAAAGTTCTCCGAGACTTACGCAATAATGAAAAGATATTGGTGCTGCCCAGGGACAAGGGAAATGCTACTGCGGTGGTTGACACGCGTGAGTATGAAAACAAGGTCACGCAATTGTTAAATGACACAACCATCTACAAAAAAGTAAAATACAACCCGTCGTCACGTGTGACCGCCAAATGCCTTAAGCTCATGCAAGAGTACTTAGATAACGACCTATTATGTCGTCTGTACCCACAAAACCCTACTCCACCAAAGATATATGGCTTACCGAAAATACATAAACCTGGTTGGTCACTGAGACTCATAGTGAGTCAAATCGACTCACCGACTTACAAGCTCTCCAGGTTTCTAGCTAGCTTGCTCCGCTCCTTCACAGGCAGAACATCTAGTTATTTGAAGGACTTAGGGCATTTCGTCAACTTGCTTACCGACGTGCGAGTATTAGACTCCGAAATTAGGGTCAGCTTCGACATAGTCTCATTATTCACCAATGTTCCAGTGGAGGTCTCAATAGTGATAATTTCCAATCTAATAAAAAACTCTAATGCACCCGCTGGGACTGCTGAATTGGTCGAACTATGCCTAAGAAACGGCTATTTAGTTTGGCATGGCGAGCACGTCTTGCAACTTGATGGAGTGGCTATGGGCTCTCCAATAGCGCCAGTAGTAGACAATATCTTCATGGAGTGGTTCGAGGACGTAGCCATAAAAAATGCCAATATGAAATCACGCTATTGGTGGAGGTACGTGGATGATGTCTTCACAGTGATAGGCAAAGACGTCCTGTCTGAGTTTCTGGACCACCTGAACGCCGTATATCCTAGAATTAAGTTCACGGTTGAAGAAAAGAGAGAAGGTACTTTACCCTTCTTGGATGTATTAGTCTGCAGGGAGCCCGATGGCAGATTGTCGCATACAGTATACCGGAAGCCGACACACATAGAAACGTACCTGCAGGCTGACTGACACCATCACTCATCCCATCTCTCTTCAGTACCCAGAACACTTATTAACCGAGCTTTGAAAATATGTGACTTTCAGTATGTAAACTCCGAAGAAGAACCGTACTGAAAGCCAAGTGAGAACCGTACTGGTAGCCAATGGCTACTCTTGGAGACAAAGTCTTCGGTTGGTGGGTAGCTACTCAAAGCGACGAACGGTGACCGTGGAACGATTACCAGCCTACTTGCCGTACATTAAAGGAGTAACGGATAAAATCGGACCCTGTTGCGGTCGAAATATGGCATCAGGACGATATTCCGCTCTCTGTCTCAGCTGAGGGCCTTTCTTCGTTCACCTAAAGACACAGATCCGTTAAACGTACCGGGCGTATACATGATACCTTGCGACTGCGGCAAGAATTACATTGGAGAAACTCGACGCAACATTGTGACAAAAGTATTTGCCTACATACGCAGCATAAAGAACTTGGACAGCCGAGGGTCCGCAGTCGCTGAACACGCCCACAACAAAGACACTGCACATTTCTTGCGCTTTGACAAGGTGTCCGTTCTGGCGATCGAAAAGTTTTTAGTACCTCGTAAGATACGAGAAGCAATACAAGTGAGCCGACGTCCCAATTTCAACCGGGACAATGAGTGGACTGTGCCCTCCGCCTGGAAACTAATTCTCCGGGCTGCGTCGAAATATATGTAGTAGTGTAGTAGATACTCTAGAGCACGACACAGTCAGCGCCGTATGTGCCTAACCAAATAACACCTTATGCGCAAGCGCGATCACCGGAGACAATCGAGGGAATACGAAGACTGTCGACGACGCCGTATCGCCTCAGCGTTCATGACGCGCCACTCGTGCGGCGGCGCGCAGTCTCCGTCGCGACCTCGCTGCAAGCGACGTTTGCTCATGAGGAAGGACCTCGTACAGGTCCAAAACTAGTCGGGCAATCCCGAAAAACGTACGTGAGTTAGGCCGTTACATTTTTAATCATGTGTATAATTACTTACAAAACATTTAACAGTAAAATTAAAGTAACATCACGCCTGTAATCCCTGAAGGGGTAGGAAGAGGAATGTAATACACTCCCACGTTTCACCACTTAAGTTCAAGTCCTATGGAATAGGTGGTGAGCCTGAAAAATAGCGAAAGGCTGCAGGCAGATGCTGGATGCGACAAGCCGAGGACAGGGCGCGATGGCGCTCATTGGGGGATTCCTATGTCCAGCAGGCCTATTGGCATACACCGACCACAAATCCAGACTCCGAGTCACTACTAGAATTTCCAAATTAGAAAAATCCAATAGTACCCGACTCGGAATCTGAACCTAGGGCCTCCCGATTGGCAATCGCGCTTGCAACCACTCGACCAAGTAGGCAGTCATAAATTTTAAATTATAAAATGTATTATAAACATCGGCGTTATGAAAATATTATAAACATAAGCTACGTGGCTACTCAACATGAACTTTACTCGCGCGACGGTCAGTGAACTCATAGAAAGCCGACAAAAATGCATTTGTATCAATGTATATAATTATGTATTAGTGTTATTAATGTACTTATAGCGATAAAATTACTTTTTCCCTTATTGTTAAACGCAAAACTTACTACTGTACCGTTCAAACTAGCACCTTTCGGCAGGTCCGGCTCCGTCGACGTTTATTGGCATTAAGACGGAACGTAAATCAACACCATGTTAAACCCTACGACATGCCCTCGGGCACTGCACGTAATCGCAGTGTGGTCCTCAGCTCTAGCTTAGCGTAGCTTATTTCCATCGATACAACATGTATTAGACACGTTTCTTAATCGAATCGGGTTTCAATTTGTATCGGAGCGAGGGAAAACTTTTCTCACCGCGCCGCCGCAATCAACGCCTGCTCTTATCGAATACAAGTGCATGTTAGTGGATGAACATTATATTTGTTAAGTGAACATAATTGGGATCACAAGTTCAGCAGCGACAGATTTAAGAAATTCGTATATATTGCATGCGTTGACAGTCTACTTTAGTTTGACTGTTTCCGAAAAAAGTCAAATTATTTTGGGTGCTTTAGTGTTCCATTTCTAGGGTGACAGACTAGTTTTAAATGTTCCTATTACGCAGAACCTGTTTTATTTTTAAAATATTCTTTTCTCTGCTTGGGATGCTTTATTCTGCTATTTCTAAGGTTAATCCAAAGACATTCCCCTGCTGCTTGCTAAAGTAAAATCAAGTTTAAAAATGAAGATTTCAAATCGATCATGTAATGATCGGAACCTGCTGCAGTCGCTGGTATTCACTCAGCGGCTCTGCGTATTCGAAAATCCGGAACGATCCCCTGCTTCAGGTTGCCCAGCGTCGCTTATAAAATTAATTTATCCTGATGTTCCTTTTCGTGATATTCGGAACAATTAGTATTAGATTATTATATCGACATGCCAGCGTCCTTACGGGATGAGCAGTGGACACCGAAAATCAAATATCTTCATCATTACACTACTGACGTGCTTATTTAATTTAATGCTTGTGATAAATCGTCCGCTGCCACATAATTAATTTATCACTACTATCGTCGCGTAATCAATATAGTAACTAAAAACATTGGTGCAATAAAAATAAGCGTAGGCACAAACAGCCTGAGAAAATAATAGCTCAATGATTTGTTTGTTGCTATTAGTCAAAATAATTAATTCAACATTATGCGTAAAGCATATAATACGACAAAATACAATTACGTGTCAACATAACGCCAATAGTGTGTAACACAATATCGGACGGCCCGCGGCGGGCCACGTGCACGTGGAGCATCAAGTGTTGATACCGTTGTTGACGCAAAAAACAAATATTAAATTAGCCATTGGGCATTGGAACGGAGTCTAAGGGGCGACTGGTCTGGCTGAGGAAGAGCACTAGTTCTTCAACATATTTGTGATTTGACAACATAATGACTAGTAAAGTTGATCCTAAACACTACGAGACAGTTACAGGCTATTGAATATTATACATACATTTTGCCAAACCAGTTGGGCTATTTAGGACACAATACTTATTTTATATAATTTCGTCTCATGTAAAATAGAAATGTATTGAAATTGTCTAAGCATTAGCAAAATACTATATATTTACAATATGACAAGTAATGACGAGTCGCGCAATAATTTTATGGATATAAATCCATATAAATTATTACAAAATGTACAAATGATAGTCGAATAACATTATTGAATAACAGTTTGGTTTCTTAACTTTTTGATATGAAAGTCAAAACTTGAACATAATGTGTAAGTGCAATATTGTTGTCTCCGATTATGACCGATTAAAAAGGAATGATACCTATACCTATTGCTTGAGGTGCCCACTAGATTTGCACAATATGATAAACATGTCACCCTGACAAAAGTGCGGAAATACCATTCGCTCTGGTGACGCGAATTGAATATTCATTACGTATACCGCAACTACACGCCCGCGCCGAATTATTCATCTATTTTTCATTAATATTGGACGAAACAAAGAAATTCGCAAGTTTATTCGTGGCTACAAGAGGACTAACTAGAAGACAGCGTTTAGTTCCCATTGTTAGTACTGCCACATTGGCGTCGAGGACTCCACATTAGATTTAATTTTAATTTAATTAGATTTAATTAGATTAGATTGCTTCATCAGCTGTTCATGAAACAGTTGATGAAGCAATCTACACAAATAAACACAATATAGTAACAGTTATGACTTCACTCACTACACACAACTTTACTGTCCCAATTGAAACACTTCAAACCGTATAATAGTCCGTAACTAATTTTAAATCAATTGTTTACAAGAATGACCGAACCCATTGAATTCCATATTCATATGTATTCAATATCTAGCGTTTGGTTTGAAATTTCAAATTCTATTAAATGTCAAGTTTGGGCTCGTTTATTTCTGTTTCGAATTGCATAATTCATTTGTGTTTTCGCCATTTCATTTTTCTTTGACTTCGTTCTGTTCACAAGATGGAACACTGGAAATATCGTGTTATTTACGAATATGAGTTCAAACGCGGCATCAACGCTGCAGAAACAGCTGGAAGGATTAATAATGTGTATGGGGAAGCTACTGTAAAAGAAAGCACGGTACGCTTTTGGTTCCAACGTCTGCGTTCTGGAAATGTTGACCTTCAGAACCAACCCCGTGGTCGGCCGGAGATCCTTGTTGACAACGAAGAGTTAAAGGTGATGGTGAAAGCATCGGTGGCTTCGGTGTGAGTGACAAAACAATTTTAATTCACTTAAAACAAATTGGAAAAGTGAAAAACTCGATAAGTGGGTACCACATTAATTAATTGAACCACAGCAACAAACACGCGTTGACTGAAGAAAGAAAGAAAGAAAATAACTTTATTCGCATAACAAAGCAGCACATATTCAAGTGCAACGGTATGCCAGGAAAAATTTAGGTACTTACATTAACCAAAATCAAACAAACAAAAAACAAAAATAGCATGGTACAAAATAAAATAAAATTAAAATTAAAAGAAAAACGACTCAGAGAGAATATTCTTATAAAACAGAAAAAATAATTAAAGACGTGACTGTACTGCAGTAAGCTGCGAATAGGAAGCTCACTAAGCATACGTTGCGATCAGGGAATCGCAATCTTGATTTTCAGTGAGACCTGAAGTTGTTAAAGTAGCCTCGGCAGATAGCGAAGTGCGTAAATTAAAACCATAAATGTCACGACTATAGTACGCGATTTCAAGTGATTGATATCTACAGCAGAAACGATGAGATCAATAGTAATACCACAATGCGTAGACAATAATAATATGAGATTGCACAGATTTAGGGATTCCGCCACCCGAATATTTTTATTTTATCGGCTGTTGAGGAGCTGAGGGCCGATATACACAGATATACTATAATAGAAGTGCGTTACATTACTCAACCGTCACAATAACAAGGATATTTTGAATCGTGTTGTTACTTGTGATGAAAAGTGGATCCTGTACAATCGGAAACGTTCATCACAATGGTTGAACCCAGGTGAACCAGCCAAATCCTGTCCTAAGCGAAAGTGGACTCAGAAAAAGGTACTGGTAAGCGTTTGGTGGTTTAGTGCTGGTGTCATACACTACAGCTTCCTAAAAAATTTTTTTTAATATTTAGTTTAGCAAAAACGCAGATGGGCCACCTGCTGATAAGTGGCCACTGTCGCTTATGGACACTTGCAACACCCGAAGGGTGGCCAATGCTTTGCAGGCTTTGAAGGAGAGCTCTCTTTGCGCTTTTCTTGAAGAACCCCATGTCATAATGCTCCGGAAAAACTGCGGATGGAAGGTCATTCCACATTTTGCAGGTGCGCGGCAAAAAGGATCGTGAAAACGGAACTGTGGAGGATCGCCACAAGTCCAGTTCATGCGGATGAAATTTCAATCTTCGGCGAGTGGTGCGATGGAGGAAGGGTGACTCGGGCACCAGGTTGAATAGTTCATCGGAGCACTCACCATTGTAGAGCCGGTAGAACACACAAAGGGAGCCCAAGTCCTTTCGCAGGCTTAAGTGTTCTAGCCTTTCGGTAATCTTCGGGTCGTGGAGTGAGTTGATATTGCGGCGACCCGGCTCAGGGGTGAGAACAGTTCTCCAACTGGAACCTTAATTGAGCTTTATACAACATCAGCAGTTGCCCCGCATTAAAATACCGTCTCGCTCTGTTTAGGACGCCCAGCTTTTTGGCAGCTAATTTGGCTTTGCCCTCCAGATGACTCCTATACTGCACAGTATTCGATATGTCAACTCCCAGAATTCCGATATCGTCCCCAATGCTAAGTGTGGTTCCTTGGAACTTAGGTGCTCTGTCAAAGCCCTTTTTTTTTCGTTTCGCCCTTTTCGTTTCGCTGGGCGTGAGTAAAAATGTGGTTGATTGAATAGATTTATTTTACAAAATTAATTTTTTTGTCATGGCTCCAAAATTTCCTTTTGTAAAAAATCAAAACTAACTCCTTTTCCTGGCGTAATAAGTTCATTCTCGTGATGAGTATTTTTTTATAAAAATAAGAATAGGCGTTTACCGTTGCTGTATTTCCGTGCGCGTCTTAACATCAGACAGGATGGAGAAACTCCAGCCCCAACCCAGCACTCAGCCGGGATTCTTTTAATGAACTGGCACTCTCAGGGCTCACGTAATTTTAATTCAAGACAACTATCTCACTCTAGTACGCCTACACGTAGAAAGGCAACCACACACTTCAGACCAGAACAAATATTAGTTAAATGAAACAATTACATTAGATCCAAATAAACAAAGATATCAATTTATAAACAAAACCCATTTTAATGTTTATAATATTTTGATGACTCTGGACACCAGGGCTGTTGTTATGAATATGAAGAAAAATTTTCCTCCTACTTCTCTTCCATAAATTTAACTTTAAGCTGACAGTTCTCACTGCCCGAAGAGTGTCACTTAATGAGTCCATTTCTCAGCAGAAACGAGATAATATGACGGATAAAAAACTGCTATATAAATTGTTCTTTCCTTTCTGTACTACAGTCTGTTTATTATTTTACATTTACGAATATCTATGTGGTTAAATCTTATAATTCTCCGTAATGTTCTCTATGGTGTGTTAAACGTGCCAACCTGCACCTGGCTAGCGTGGCACCTTCTGAAAGGAACCCGTCTCAAAAAGCGGAATCATAGGAAGATTGATAATGATGGTGTAGATATGTTACAAGTGTCGAACCTACGATTGTATGTATCTGTAGTTCAAAACTATTTACAAAAGAATAAGTGCTTAGGAGATTTTTTAAAATTAGAATTCAATATGATCTATATGGAATTTGATTAGTTACTATTTAATCTTACCGTGTGCCTTAAACTCTCAATTTTAATCATCAGTTGCCCACAAATTTTCTCTGCCTAGGCAATATTAGATATTTTAGACTGCATTATCACAGCCCCATGAACGATACAAAAACAGGTATAAATAGGATTAAAAATGTGCCGGCTTAACTCACGTATGTACGTGTTTCCGGATGGCCCAACTAATTTCGAATCTGTGCGAGGTCCTTCCTCATGAGCTCGCGTGCCCAACCGAATAAGATCTTGCGCGCAAGCGCGATCACCGGAGATAATCGAGGGAATACGATAACTGTCGACGACGCCACATAGCTTCAGCGCTAATGCTGCGCCACTCGTGCGGCGGAGCCCAGACTCCGCCGCAACCTCGCTGCAAGCAGCGGGAGCTCATGGGGGAAGACCTCGTACAGGTCCGAAACTAGTCGGGCCATCCCGAAAAACATACGTGAGTTAAGCTGCTACATTTTTAACCATGTGTATATTATTCATGTGTGTTTTACTCACGAAACATTTAATAGGTATTGATATGCGAAATTATTCTAGAAATTTCCAGCAGCGCCATTAATGGCTGACGCTCAGATTGGGGGAAAGCGGAAGAATAGTGATAATATGTACAAGGTTTAATATGTCGTATAAATCTGCATGGAGGAACTAATATGGGCGTCATGTTCAATAAAGCTTCAATAAACGTTGCCTATATTCTTTCGCAGAGTTCAATCCATAGTTATTGATAATCATAAAATTAAGTTCAGTAATTTATAGTAAAAATGAAATATGTACATATCGAGGAGTACAGCCGGATGTTGATTATACACTTTCCCAACTTTGCGTATAGTACACTACAAAGACCTCGTTTCATCACAATGACAATGGTTTGTCAAAGTGATTTCCCGAAACGACCTTTTGGAAAGCTTTGTTTATTTATATAATTACATAATTTCGATAGCAAATTTTTATGAATACGGGTCTGAAAGTCGTATTGATGAATAAGTATTATGTTTATTAGTTAATATCCAGTTTGCCCGTGATATGTTTATGTAATGTAAGTTGGCTTTTGCAATTTATTTCCAATTTTTGATACATATATATTTGACACAAATAATAATCGTAATTTATAAAATTATTTTATAAAAGAAGTAATAATTTTGGTGTTGTTAGTAGTCTTGTTTAAAACCGTACAATGTCATATCAGAGATTTCTCCTTTATTGATTCCTTAATCAACCATTTGCTTCGCCAGGTCTGAGCCACATTCTCCAGCATTGGCGGAGTGCAGCTGCATTTCGTAGATATCAACAACTCTAGGTCGTTTAGGTCGTACATACGAGTACATTGTTGTCGACAGTAGATACTGAGCAAAATATTATATTTTAATAAATACTATGGTAAGTTGAGGTTTACAATACATCTATAATAACTGCTTACATAATTCAATTAGGATTTCAGATCAGCTCTTTCTCGATATTTCTCGAACATATTCATACAATCAAGAGCTTCAAAACAGTGCTCCTATTAAGCTCTATCAGACGCAGTATCAGCCAGAACCAGTATAAAAATGGATTGACGAATCAATCGTTAAATTTTTACAGCGAAATATAAAATTGTGTACATTTCTGTTTCAGGCAGTAAAGAAATAACGACGAGAATGTGTATCTGATGGAGCCATTTATTAAAATAACTGTAGAACTGGTGAAACTGACTTCGAAAATAATAGAGTCGGCGATACGCGCGGTGCTGGAGACCGCGGTCGAGGTGGCGACGATTGCTCTCGTGACAACCACTGGATTGATGATAAGCTTCTATCTTATGAGGTAGCTAAATTTTCCTTAAACGTTTTATCGGTTTTCTGCATGAAATCCCTTTTAAAACAATAACACCACCTCTTGCATTTTGCTCCGAGATTTTGGTGTAAGACTTATCTTTCGTATTTTAATGTGCAGTTAAGTATATTGTATTATATTAACACCATTACAACGTGACGCCAAGTCCTTTATAATATAGAAAGAGGGCAAGGAGAGCCAAATATCTCTACCCTTACAGAACTAAGAGGTTTCTTCTATATTCGTCACTTCTTCTATCTCCATACATGCCGATGTCAGACGCTTTCGGCAGCCCTTCAGCTATTCGATTCATTTAGGCAAGATAGAGAAGTCTTGATCTGCAGCCATCAACATTCGGATTGTATTTTATTGTAATAATGAAACTAATAATTGTATATATTTCCTTTTGTAGATACGGAAATTGCCTTCCAAGTGAGATTTGTTCCACTCGGTCTATCGGTACGGCTCTGATGGTGGCTGGTTGGGCGCTCCTCTCGTATGCAGCATACCTTATAATAAAGAAGATGCAATGATGTGGCTGTTAGTACAGTGTTCACCAGTGTTAATTTATTTAATTTTCAATAAAATAAAGACAAAAAATTCTATTTTAATTGGATGTATGTGACTGCTGCTAAAATTATAGTTTGTATTTTATTTGCATTGTCTCAATTGGACGATTTTAAGTAAAAATCTTCGTAACATTATAATTGCTTTCCCCCGAAGTGGTAGGCAGAGGAGTGTAGTATCCTCACTTTTCTGCTGTTATGTTCTACATCCAATAGAATAGGGGATGAACTTAGTAAACAGCGTTATTGAACTGCATAATGCGAGGAGAGCTTTGCATACATAATAAAGGTCGGTGCTTAATACTAAAACTCATATTTGAGTCCCTTTGAGCGATAGCTGGTAATTTCCCGTCTGGCCGCCTTCGCTTCTGTCAATATGGAAATTTCAGATTACCGTTCACATGCTTTAGAAGTCGCTAATAGCCTTCAAAGAAAATATGGACTAGATGCTAATTTTGCTCCAATTCGTAGCACATATTGTTATTAAATCGTTTGATTAACGTTATATCAGGCCCCTTACGCGGCAGGCAGTGAGTACCAATCGCCAAATATCTATACTGATGTACCGTGCTTCTTGTATTTCATCACTCTCGTTATGATGATACTTAACATTTATTTAATTTAAAATCATAAAACATGCCGCATACATTTCCATTTCATTTCCTCTGCGAAAGGATATTGATAAGAGATAATCTAAGCAAACATATGCTTTATGGTTCAGATCGCCAACTTTCGCAATATCCGCCTAAAGCAATGAACCAACTTAGCAACTTTGATCTGCCTTATACTTGTAGTAACTTTTACTGTCTCGATTTCCTCATCGAGGATACTGTTTGACGAAGAATTGGAATAATTTGATGACACATTTATCCTTATTTATCATCAATATTTTTTAGCTCCACTGTTGGACAAGGGTAGGGTAGGGTTTAAAATTGTATAGTAAATATCTGATTTTTGTTGTATTTATACTAATAGTTTAAAACTGATTAATGTATTTGATA
>DWJK01004789.1:0-11671 GCA_018248815.1 Croniades pieria auraria
AGAACACTCCCACGTTTCACCAGTTACGTTTACGTCCCGCTATGGAATAGGTGGTGAGCCTATTGCCATGCACCGGGTACAAATACAATAGCTAGTGATATTTAAACTTGAAACGCATATTTATTTAAGAGGTGCGCGCTAGGATTTGAACCCGGTCCTCCGAATTATTGTAAGATTATTATAATCCTCTATGTCTTCTAAATAATTATAATTTCAAACTTTCAAAACCGTTTTCTGAAAAATACAGCTTTTGATTTATTACAATCTTCTCGCAAATGAGCGGTATTTAATAATACACTCAAACCTGAAAAGCACTATGAAAATGTTCCCACTTAGAAAAATAAAAAAGATATAAATTTAAATTAAACAGCGAGTTAATAGTCAGCGTTATTGAAACATTAACTTCATTATGCTAAATATTTTGTTGATTAGGTAAATATTATAAATACGTTAAATATAAATAAGACGTCTTGCAAAATTCACTGTTTGACACGGGTTGATGAGGGTTTAACCCATGGTCTGCCACGCTGGTCAAGTGTATTTGGATAGACTGCTAAATTCCAAATTCCACAACACGCTAACCCGCATTAATAACGTTAAAGAAATATTTTAAGCGATCGCTATAAATATGGTTGTTAAAAAGATTTTTCTCGTATTTTACTACGTAAGTAAAACTTTCAAAAAATCACGTAATTTTTATATTCTGCTTGCTACATTTTTTATGTGAAAGGAGTAAAAAACTAGAAGATAGCAGTCGACAACCAATTTCGAATAATTGCTTTGGTATCAATTAGTTGACGTACTATTAATTGTTAACAGAACTATTAGCTTTTTACTATTAATTGGTACTATTAGAACTGTACCTATTATTAGGCATGTGGGTACACATTAGCTGTAATAAATACAACCTGAACATAATAATTATTGTTAGTAAGTATATGTCCTATTCGAAGTTGGTTGCAAGCAATAAACAACTCCTAAGGACAGGGCAATTGCTTTTTGTAGGTGGTGAAATAAATGGTCAAATATTTAAAAAAATAATTAAATACAAATAAAATCGATAACGCAGCTTATTTGTACGAAATAATTCTCTTAGAAATTAGTTTTACGGATCGCATACAATCTCTCTTTAAATGTTGTTTTTCTCCGCAAACAATAGATGTTTTCAGGACATTATTCACTTACATAAAAGTTAGATATCTATTCATTGACTTAAACGTTGCTTAAGCGTCTTCATTTTTCGAAATACTGTATACGTATGCAACGGAACGTAGACAAAACACTAGTAGACTGGTCCAAACGTTAAAAAAATCATAAACAAAACACTTGTTCTCATCGTATAGCAATAAACTCCTCAAAAACAAGACAATTGTTAGATTCTGCAGCGATACATATACCGGCAAAATTACTCAGCGAGAAAATGAACTGAAACACAGTGATTATAATATTATAAATAATTGTAACAAAAGTCTTGTTTTATTAAATGTAGCTATCGCAGAATGGATTGATTGGAAATATGTGAAAAATGAAAATTTTTAATCATATGTGAAAAATGTATTATTATGATTATTTAAACAAGCAAAAAAAAACAATATGACGGGTCTCAGATTCTAATTGTAATATTCTTACACATGCTAGGTAAATTTGTTTTAATATAATAAAGCACTGCTAGGTGTAAGTTTTCTTAAGATACAACCACACCCCCCCGTTAATTTTTTTACCGGCACTCCATCACAGAATCACTATGAATTAATCGAGTTGAAAATACAGCAAATAATTGTTTGTTACTCTGTCATATTGTAGTTTACAACTGTATACTTAATAAAAATAAGTAATTTGACTTATATTTCTAGAAATTTAATCTTTCAAGTTTAGATTTTTTTATTATCGTGAAACGAACTTTTGTATTTAGAATAATCCATATTTATTTCATCGACACATACGTTAATAAAAAATGGATGTAGCCAGATAAATACTAAGCGAATAAGCTTTTTAAAATTGCGAGACTTACATACGTAGGTACAGATAATAAATCATTTGATACCACTCATTTTTAAATTTCAGTACCTACTTCTATAAAAATATGACTTGGACGTTTTATAAGTTTACGCAACAGTAATTTTTTATGGGTTGTTTAATGTGGCTGAGAGTGTTCGATGCATTGGACTTGTTACAATATCTCCACCCACTCGAATTCTACGACGACTACCTCCTAGATTTTTTACTGTTTTTCGTTCGTAATTTTTTATAATCTTTTAATATTCGTGTATACGTATGTTTCTATTTTTTCGTTAATAATTTTAACATTACAATGTTTATGAAAATGAAAACGTTTTACCAACTAATCATTATTTTTATGCTATTTACAAACAATGAACCCACCCGTTCGGTTCAAGACACATACATCAGGCAAGGCGCGCTCGTACGCGGCACTTGGTCACCAGATGGTCAGTTCACTTGCTTGACTGATGTAAACCAGAAACAACAGCCAACTGCATAGTTTTTATCACTTCCAAGACTAGCCATTTGTAAACAATAATATTTTATCCTCCATACACAATGGTTTCCCTATTTGATCAATCCTGCTAACAAACGAGCAGTTATTTAGGACATTTAACCGTTAGTAACCAACCAAAACTTGTGTTGCAAGCCCTAGAGCTTGTTCTAACAATACTGTCATAGAAATAGGAGGATCAAAAGTAATATGACATATCACGCATAGATAAGTAATCAATTCTCGTGCTCTCAATGTTCATAGAGCATAATCCAAAATAAAACTGGCCTTGCGTTCTTTGGATAATGTATGTCCAGAACAAATCAAAACAACCGTCTGTAGCTTCCGTATAACAGATTTCAGCCGGCTAGACGTCGAGCTGCCGACGAACATACTCACACCTATTCGCGCACGCACACCCTTACACCATCAGTGCCCATTGTTACAGACAGTTTCTAACACATGTGGAGTTTCGACATACCTATAGGTAGGAACGGAGCGGGAGGCGGCAGGGTCGGCCGCCGATCTGTAAACAGTGGTTATCGACGCGCCGCCACTTGCCTCCACGGCATCTCCGGCTACTGCGCTATATTTATCCGCGCTGGAACTGGCGCGGTCGGCTAAATCCGTTCGGCGCCGTGTGATACCGGTCTCCTGCAACCACAACATGTCACGAACTGCTCTGACGCCTACCCCTCGGCCGCAGGGGTGGGACTGGAGCGCAGCACGCACAGCGGCAGTCGCGGGCGCCGCGAACGCGGGTAAAATGTATCGCAATGCGCTAGCAGCTACAAAATAACAAGTTTAACTCACCTGAATGTGTTGTCTCAGTAGGACTTGTGGGCAGGAGCAGGCGCCGCAGCTACGCACGCTTGGTGGTGATAGTACGAGGGTGCCGGCGTACGGTAATGGTGGTGTGGCGGGGGCGAAGAACGGTACGCGTCAGGGGCGGGCGAGCTACCGCGGAAACCAGCAAGCTGGCAGCTCGGTGGTTCGAAGAGATCTCGAAAAGCAGGCGGTAATTGTTCAGCAGGTGGCTCGGGCGCCGCATACCATCCTGAAGTGGCCGCTCTAAACTCTTCAGCAGCTAATGAATACGGTTGTGGTGTGCAATAAACTGACGAGGGAGGAAGCCTCGGTTCGCTAAATTCATCGAGAGTATCGGAAGGCTTATCATACCGTGCGCAATCTGCACCTGGTTCTCGCTTTGGTCTACATTCAAAGATACGGGGTTTGACGTCGGGCTTTACATCTCGTGCCTGTCCCAGTGCGTCTGCGGCACTGAGCGCTTCTTGCGCCGCCAGCGCCTCCTGAGCCTGCTGCAGTTGTTGCTGGCGTTTCAATGCCTCCTCCTTTTCTTTTAAGGCGTCTTTTTTCTTAAATCTACGGCGTCGTCGCAGGTAAGATCCATTATCGAACATGTTATACGAATCAGGATCCAGCGTCCAATAACTTCCTTTTCCAGGTTTCTTATCATCTCTCGCCACTTTAACGAAACACTCGTTTAAACTCAAGTTGTGCCTGATCGAGTTCTGCCAGCCCTGTTTGTTCTCTCTATAGTACGGAAAGCGCTCCATAATAAATTGATAAATGCCATTGAGCGTGATTCTGCGATCTGGTGCATTTTGAATGGCCATCGCAATTAAGGCTATGTAAGAATATGGAGGTTTGACCATGTCCTTCGGAGTGCCGACGTGCTGCTGATGCGGGTGAAGATACGGAGCTCCATAGCCGTAGCGATATTGTTCGTACGCGTACGGTGTCACACCTGCCGAGTAGCCTCCGGTGGCTCCGCTCCGGTATGCATATGGACTCTGTTCACCAAATAACGCGTGCATCGTGTCAATGTATGTTCACTACCACAACATGATAAAAACCCGAGCGCGGGATCCTCGACGCGCTGCTCTTACGGCAACAAAACTACGACTGACTGATTTTGTTTAGATTCACAACAAGAGCCGTTTACATAGCGGACGCTAAACGAAAAGCGAATGAGCGGGATCGTGGGCGATACCGGCGACGTGATGGGACGCCCCGCCCTCCGCGCGCAAGCTCACGTCTCGCTTTCGTGGCTCGGCCGCGAATACTGTCGTCCCTGTCTGGCAGCCACGGCCGGCGCCAAGTGTACCACAGTACGCCCAGATCGACGCCGAGGGCGGAGCCCGGCCTGCTCCCGCTAAACTTCCCCCGTCGTACCCACCCTTCCGTCCTCGTCCTTCAGCACCCTTTGTCCTCCTCGATTGTCTATTATTCTCCCTGCTACAGAGTAGCTACTAAGCCAGCATGCGGGAGGCTATACATTTCCAAACCCACATACCTATCAGTAGGTAACAGGTACAAGTTTAAAATACAAGTATCTGTAAAATAAAAAGCCATAGAAATGCATTCTTTAAATTGAAAAAAACATTATTGCAGTAAAGTAAAACATCTAGGTATAATAATCCCATTGTGTTATCACATAGACATATCTTCCGGTTATTTTAATTTCGAACTTTCAAATACGTTCCGAATCTAATAAAGCTCTAACAATTTTAATAAACGAAGACCACTTTTTACATTATCAGGAGATAAATAACAATCCGGTGTGGTTATCACCATGCCTTCAGTTCATTTAAATGGTCAATATTTAATTTTATTCGAAATGAGACAAAGTCATAATAACTTTTATCAACGAAAACCACTTTTTGTCTTATTAGGAGATAAAGCATCTTTAAGCCGAACGCGAAACGCATCGGAAGTCGTAACCGTCGCAGTGTTGACACAAGCCGACGTGTGAGGCACAACTTGTGCTTACGGCCTCCCTGTACAAAAAATACACAGGATCTTGCCGGACGCGGGTATTAAGTATTGAGATACGAGAAGATTCATTAGAACTCATTCACGACTGCATTTTTTTCCTGACTGCCGGCGTGACACTGAAAAAGACGTTATAACAAAATTAGACTAGCGATTTAATTATAGATAGAATTAGAAAGTAATTTTGACATCATTAAAATATCATATTTATTAAAAAAAGACCAGTTTTACAAAAACTCACAAAAGGATACTTTACATTATAGTAAATTATTAAATTTCTATATATAAAGTAAGCTTTACAATTTAATTGGCTCTACAAATAAATGTAGAGTCACGTCATGACTCTTCGTGCCACGTGCCCACACGAGACCTTAGCACAAGACCATGAATTATGCAGAAGCTAGTGATACGAAAATCATAAGAGGATTTGTGTTCAAGTATATATGTATGTACCTAGATAGCAGAGATTTCCTTTGTTCTATAGAAAAATACAGACTTCTAACAATGCAAAGGCTTATGAGATTATAAATCTTTGCTTGTAATATTATATAGATATACATGTGTATGTACAATGTATACATTTTTGTATATACAATTTATACGTAGTGTAGGACGCCCTGCGGTCCGGTGGGAGGACGATCTGCAAAAGGCTGTAGGCAGATACTGGATGCGACAAGCCGAGGACAGGGCGCGATGGCGCTCATTGGGGGAGGCCTATGTCCAGCATTGGACAGAGATAGGCTGATGACTGACGATGACGACTGACGAAGAACACTATATGTGGAGGTTCATTGTTTAAAGTAACAGTATTTACTAATAAATGTCTTGTGTGAGTTTATATACACCGCTCATGTGCGAGACGGCTGTGATATGTAAAAAACGTTATTTTCAGAAAATTGCTTTTAAAGTTTGTAATCATAATAATTCTACAATTATTATAATAGGCATTAACCATAGAATAGTCAGTAATAGAATATAGAACCGAGATGGCCCGACTAGTTTCGAACCTGTGTAGGGTACTTCTTCATGTGTTGCTGTGCTAGGGTACTTCATGGCATCAGACAGGTGTTCATGAAGCAGGACCTCTATTAGGTCTTGATTAGGTAACCATGTCAGTTGAGGTTTGGGATTTTGATGCTGTGTGACCGCATGGTTACGCCTGACGAAGCTAAGCATACACCTGATAGTATTGTATAAAGTTATTTTCTTTCTTTCTATTTAAACATTATTCTTAAATAATCATATTACAGCAACATGTTTTATTATTATAACTTAGTAATTAAGAATTAAATTAGAATATTTGGTTGCTGTTAATGTCCAAATCCTTCCTCGTATATAACTTTATCATAATGTATTAAATCTCTTAACATCATTATCATCAGCCTACTTCCGTCCATTGCTGGACATAGGCTTCTCCACCTGCCCGCTACTGAGCTCGAACTTCAGCTCTTCGCTTCCAACCGCTGCCAGCCCCTGAAATTAACTCACTATCTCGTATTAAAAGCCTTTCGGTTATCCAAGTAATGGTAGAACTGTTGGAGTAGAACAGCTTACAACTACATCATCTGCACCGTCACCGTCACCGACGTCGAAATGAGCTCGATGCTAAACGTGACGAGCTCAAGGTCCTACCACCAGCGGCCATTACTTACAACTACATCGGAGGTGATATATTGATACGGGTCCCTTCTCAGAACGAGAAGGGTTAAGACCTCAGTCTGAGATGCTGGCCAAATGCAAGTTAGCAAACATCAGATGTCTTAGAGAACATCGTGTAGAAGTCTCTAAAGTGTGCAGGCTTCCTCACGATGTCTTCTTTCGCTTTAATTAAAATACTTAATTTTATAAGGCGAATTTTATTACTAGCGTCCAATAAATATGTACACATTATGGCTACATACATACATACATACTTATCATAGTATATTAACTAAGAAGTTCTAAATTATTGTTTGTTTGCCCTTTGAAAGTTAAGGGCTTATGACGATATGAGCTCCACTATGTACATACGCGCGGCCGGGATTGCTATCCCGGGATAGTTGTCCCGGTTCGAACTTCCGGCTGTATTCAGTAGACATCGACAAACATGAAGGGAGCTGGAAAGACGTTCTCGATAAATCCCTAGTGTTCGACGCCCTCAGTGAACTGGGAGTGTTTTAGGACTATGGTAATGTTTAAATTTGAGAAGTATCGGTTTGGATAAAGATGATATGTATTGGTATAAATTTCGCGTATTTGGTTTGTCGTATAGTAATGTATCAGCTCGTCTTTTACTGGTGTTTTGCGATTGTTGGAGTGTTAAAAAGTATCAATATTTCGAGTGTATTAATTCATTATTGAAAGTTTAGTTAGTGTATAAATATATGACCTCGCTACAAGCGGCGGGAGCTCATGAGGAAGGACCTCGTACAGGTCCAAAACTCGTCGGGCCATCCCGAAAAACGTACGTGAGTTAAGCCAGTACATTTTTAATAATTATTGTGCTTTGTGTAATAATGTGAAGATATTTATAAATACGGTCAATTTATTAAGTTTCTTTTAAAAATAATGTTTAAACTCGTTTAATGTATAAGGTTACGTTTAAGTTAATTTCGTTTAAATTTTGGTAGCGTTATAAGATACTGTACGTAATGTAAAAGTGTTGAAAGATCATCAGCAAATATAATGCAAGAGGCCGAGCAATCCTCGAGAGAAATCTGGACTTTCCCGCGTCCGTAACACGCTTCAGACGTATCGGAAAATTCGGATTGATTAATTGGAAAAGCCGACGGAAAGAGAAGATGCGATATATCGGAGAGAAAACAGCGAAATATTTATGAGGATACACTGATTCACTACACCTATATAGTTCATTTAACAGCGTTTATCCCATCCTCAGCTTGTCTCAGTCCACTACTTGACAACAGCCCACTCAACAGAAAAGGTTTTTGCCCATAATCCTCACGCTGGGCATGTGGGCTAGGGATCGCAAAGCACAGCTTCTCGCAATGCCTACGTTGCTGCCCGTCTGTGGCCAAGGCATTTACTTTGTTAGAATTGTGACAGCATGACGCTTATATTTTCCCGAAGGGTATGCGGGGAAGTGACTTTCTCATCATTCATTAGTCATGTTATACATCCCAACATAGAATAGAGGATAAGCCTGTTTCTTTACACTAGGCACAAATCTAGATTCCGTGCTGCTACTAGAAATTTCGAGTTAGAAAAGCCAAATGATAGCATAATAATACTAGTTTGATGTCGTAGACAGACAGAACAGATAGTATTCGAACTGCGGCGTCGTCCCCGCCCGAGTTCAGCACAAACAGGTTGTTGTGTTCAGTTCGTTGAACTTTTGAAATCAGTTGATATCCTCATTTAAATAATCCCCTTTGTTGCTTAAAGCGCTTTCACAATGGACATCAACAGCCACAAATAAAAGTTTGAAACTCACCGCTGCTTTACAGTTGAACAATAAGAAACATTAAGTCATCACGTGCTTTAGAAATTCCTCCGAGTTCTGAACTTGCTGTATTTTATATTTGTTTTATGTCCTAAACTTTTTTCAACGTTAAACTTCACAATGTAGATAAAATGAAAAAAACAGGCCATCTTGTCTAAATGTGTAATTTCACTTACTCGTAATTATCAACTGTTGGGTTATTGTAAATTTCATTTCGTTAAATAAAGTCACGCTAGGTCGTTTATGGGCTATGCAGAGGGTAACGAATGCGAAATATCTCTCTCCTCACAGATTTAACGTGCTTCTTCTGCACTAATCACTCGTTTCATCCACGCACGCCGTTATGTTGACCTTGTAACTTCCCCACCAGCCAGTACCTGACCTATTTGGACTAGATAAGTAATTGTGGTCTCTCGACACCTGCATCCATTTTGAGATATTTATTTCGCATCTCTATATTAGGACATACTTTATCAGTTGAAACTGTCGGGGACTGTGTATTACATAATATATTTAGCAAAAGTTGTATAAATGCAGACGGTAAGTAAAAGTTGTCTTTTCACAACTCACTAAAAAAGCTTTTTATTCGCACATAATCAGAATCGTTATGTAATAAATAATGGCTTCCTGCTCAGTGCTAACTAAATTGATATTTAACATTAGGCATACACACTTCTAGGAGTTTTCTAAATCACTGGCGGTTGAAATATTTTTTAATATTATTGGCTGATGGAGGAGTCAGAAGTTTTCGTAACCAGCGCGCGTGTACGAAAAGAGTGATTAATGTACAAAAAGTATGTCAGGTCTGTAAGGCTGAATATATTCGGCATTCGGTGCTCTCTGCCTATAATGTAAGGGACCAGACGTGATATTGTAGTAACGACGTCCTGTGCTAAAAATAAAACAACCCGGGTATTTAATAAAGTAAAATAACGGACTTTGCACGCACTCCGCGTTTATTAATTTTAACGAAAATTAACTTTTTAACGTCAAGTAAACAGTCATTATAAAATAAAACTAAGGTGAGGTATAGAAATGTTTAAATCTTTAAGTAATCACATGAACTTTACTTCCATGTGTTATTAATCATCTTCATCAACCTACTCCCGTCCAATCCTAGACATTTTAAATATTAATAATTTTTATAATAATTCATTAATGTATAATATAAATAAAATAATTATAATAATATTTTTAATATTACACATGTAGCAGAGAGCAGCTCGCTTAAATTGTTGATAGATGTAATAATATTGATGTGGGTTATTATTACAATAACAGCACAAATCGACAGTTCATGGAACGCATTAACTCATATCTGGGCGAGTGCACCTAGCCCTCGATAGATACGAGAGCCGCGCTCGCTCCGTTACATAATCAATCAATCAGCTACCTACTTACAGAGTAATAGCCACCGATAACACTTTATTTATGTAGTCGATATAATCGCGACATTCATACCATAATTGTTCTGCTATTATTGTATTATTATTCGCGTTGTTTGCGATGTAGAGTCGCCGTGTCTCATATAATATGCAGTGTTAGGAAAATGAATCTAGGATAAATGATTATACACGGTTCGTTATTAGCACCTGATCGTCCTTTGTAGACTTTTATATTACACCAGCACATCATCAGTGTGTCTTAGTTCACTGCTGGATTTACAGGTCTCTATTAAAAGGGGGGCTTTTGCTAGTAATCTTCGCGCTGGGCATCCCCTTTGGAGATTTCAGAACATATTTTCTTGCAACGCCTGTCGTGTTGCGCGTGTGTTGCATGCGCCTCGGGCGCTGTTGCGTCGGCATATAGTGCATTTAGCCGTGTCTAAGGTAAGCTGGGCTATACCGCAATCGGTCTGCTGCCGGAGCCTCATCTATTGTATAGTGCAGTGCATCACGGGAGGGTGAGATTACCTTGGGCTCCGAAAATGGAGCCTGGAGTCCCTTATACCAATATTATCAACTTGAGAGATAAATAAAGTTGAAAACACAAATTTGCAACATTTCGCCATAGGGCTCGCGGTGGCGTCGCCGTCCCTCTACGGATCCGACCGCCAACGGAAACAGCCCTCAATCGTTTTCTTTATTGCCGCCATAATACCGCCATATTTTTTTACAAGTGCCTGCCACTCGTACGATATCCCTTTTTCGCTGCGCGTTCAGTAATAATACACGTCATATGCGTTTTAAGATTAAATATCAGTTACTATATCGGTGAAAGAAACCATCGCGAAAAGCCTGCACTATTTAGAGGTATGTGTAATGTTATCTTGTGCATGTGAATCTGTAAAGCCGCACTTGACCAGTGTGAAAGACTTGTAATTCTAAGAAGAGACCGGTGACGAAAAGTGGAACGATGAAAGGGTCGATGATGATGATGTGTTATACTGGTTTCGGAGCATTAAAGTGGCTTACATTGTTCGAATGCTAATGTTTTTTGTGAACGTATTCGTCTAAAATGTATGTAATACAATACACCCTTAATAAACATCGTAGTGACAAGCGACATTCAAGACTATCTAATTTAATTAGTAATTTGTATATGTGTGAACCGTATCTTTTATGTTAATCAAACGTTAATTAATTTCGTAATAAACGTATGTATTACATTCAATGTTTTAAACAGTTGTTTGTTGTCGTAACGATGGAGTGGATTGTGAATTTTAAATGCGGCTTCCGTTAATGTTTCGCGTTTTCGATACTGTTTGCGCTAGTTCGGATAGACGAGTTCTACAGGTGTTGTTTAACGTATGAAATGATTATGTCCATCCATAATTCTAGGGTCGGCAGACTAAAGCACATAAGTCAAAAAAATCAATTTTTATATTTTTGCACCAAAAAAAATTTTTTTTTTTAATACATCGACCGACTAAAGCACTTAAGTCAAGCTCGATTGCATCTCGTTGGAACTAACTACCGTACCTTTTCAACCGTTTAGCT
>DWJK01004790.1:0-11671 GCA_018248815.1 Croniades pieria auraria
GGCGGCCGGCCCGCCATCAGTTCATGATTTGCCCGAGTGGCCCCTAGTCTTAATAAGTCTGTGCAACCATGCTTTACGGGAACCAAACATGATAGCCGTGACTTATTAAACAAATGCGTAGGAAATATTTGAATATAGTTATCTCATATCTTTCTAATTCATTGACGATACGGTGGTTAGTAAAAAATGCCTGTCCTTTACTGAAAAACTGTGTTAAACGGAAGCATTTTGTAACTAAAAAGTCTAAATTTCGATAAGGTATATAAGGTAATAACAAATAATCCAGAAATATTTTGGATGGCGAACAGAAAGTTCTTATAGGTTTACTTCAGTTATTTATGTATGACACTTGTACATTAGTTTCACAATCAATTCGGACAGAGTAACGTCTTCACACTCTTGGCAGTAACAACTGATGATCAATATAAGTCTACCGTCCTTTTATAGCAAAAGTCGTAGGTGTCGAACCAACTGTTACAGAGCCAATACAATACCTATCTATTTATCAAATATTCCGCAATTTAAGAACTAGTAAGGTTATATGTATTATTTAATTATGTTTATAATTATTAGTCTTGTCAGTGGAGTGTAACACAAAGCTTAAGTAAATACGTCGTTTGTCAAACTCTATTAAGAAGTTAGCTGTTGGCAATAAGAAAACCCGCTGACCTTTGGTCGAGTGAGTGTGGGCCGATAGATATGAATGCCTGCACTGTTGTCAAGTCCTCCTGTGATTGGATTTAAATTAACTTACTTATTGCCTTGGCATTTATACTGTCCGTTATTGAGGTAATTACGCTTCCTATAACGGTGGAAGAATACATCGTAATAAAATCTATACATCATAGTATTCGCCAGTGTTTTGTAAGGCGCTTGAGGTCACTTGTCCAGCGTGATAGATACATATGGCCTTAACGTATCTGATACCTATATCTGACAGTAAAAGGATAAGTGTTCATGATGACGAATGAGAACGATGTTAAAAAGTTTCATAGTCATATGATTAAAATAATAATACTAGACCCATTTGTCATTTCACTGTTGAAATATGGGTCTCCTCTCGTATTGAGAGGGTTGAGGCCATAGTCTGCCATGCTGGCCAAATGCGGGTTGGCAGACTTCACACAACTTAGAATTATTTTTTTTTATAAATTCTAAGGTGTGCAGATTTCCTCACGATGTTTCCCTTTACCGTTAGCAACTGATATTTAAACTTAAAACGCATTTTTGTAAAGAGGTGCGCGCCGTGGATTTGAACCCAGCACTTCTGGAGTGAGAGGCTGAATTCTTAACCAGGCTATCACTGCTTTCGTATGATTATTGAAAATTAATCAATTCTACTTTATTCGATAGGAATTCTGGATAAAACATTTCTGCAACAAATCTACTTTTGAATTCCTTCTAATATTTATGCGGTGGGTTATAATTGATACAGCATCTGGCGTATCGAACGCGAATATTTATATAAATTTGCTCGGTATGCAATTTATGCTTATATTCTGTGTGGTGTAAACGCTAATTTCTAGAGCTCAGTAAACAGCGGCGACCTCTGGTGTGCCTGTCGGTCAATATCGGTGCTGTTTGCGAAATGTCGCGCGCTGTATGCGACGTGCGTTGCTGCATCGCGGAGAGTTATTGCACTCGAAAAATTCGTGCCGCGACAAGGACTTCCACTGTAATTGTTCGCTTTCTATTTTAAAATATTCTATTAACAATACTTCGTTGCTCTCGGATCTGTCCATGATAATTGTAATGGATAGCATAGAACTTTAGATATGAAGGTGCTATTAAACTAAATAATTTAAAACCATGAATTAAAATGTCGTCAAAATTCTCTGTATTATTATTCATCCTTTGCTTTACAAAGCTTTTAAGACATGATTATATTTAAACTTTATTTAGTTTGGAAGTTCAACTTAAATACGAGTTAAACTGTAATTTATTACTTTAATCTCAGTTCAGATGCTCATTTTTTTTTAAGAATACCTCATTTAATTTATTGAGACGAGCTCATAATTCCATGCGAAGTTCTATTCCAAGATTCCACACTTCCTTGAATGTTAAGCTTACAAATATACTCGCACCTCGAGTGTTGGCGCTCCGCCAACGTCCTAATGGTTCGGGAGTAGCGCCAAAGCCAGAAAATCTTTCATATTGGAAACTAAACTTGTAACTGAAAGTGGATTGACTTGCAATGAATGTAAACGAATTAAATATCTTAAAAATATCTCTTTGAAGCTAGTTTACAGTTTGCAAAAAATTAAAGACATTACCGAAAGTGTTGCTATAATTTCCACATATATTTTTTCCTTCAACAACGTACGTTCATTAACGAATACATTAAAAAAAAAATGATTGATCTAAAAACAAACTTACTTGCTGTATTCAGCCTAGTTTCAGAACGAAACTTTTCAAAAGTTCCGCAGGTAGTTGCCGCTGGCTCGTGCCCTACTTCCACGATGATATCATAAACTAATTAAAACTTTTATAGTGCTTTTGAAAAATCGATTACAAAATCTGTTATTACTGAAGTACTGTGTTATGAAATATGCTTCTCGTGTTATGGTCTGTGGGTTAAGAGTGCTGGCGGATTCGTGACTGGAATAGCCAATTACGAAGCGACTTCGGCGGATCCTTGGGGCACCGACAATCCGATTGCCGAGAGCATTGTCTGTCGGTCCGTCCCGGGTGCACACGGGTACGGGTACGCCTGCATAACATTTCCAAACGCTCTCAATTAATTTCAAAATTCAATTCGTGAGACCATTTGTGCACGATATGATACGAAGTATATTGAAAAGGTATTAAATGTAAATCTCATATAAATAAATAATGTATTAATTTCCATGAGTTTGGTAATGATTTTTTATAGAGCCCTCCATTACGGTCACAAAACAGTTGGTAAACTGCACACCTGCTGGCCATTTTAATTATAATGACCAATAAACTCATTTAAATACGATGAGTTAATCATATTGCAATATATGAAACAATAATAATAACAATAATAATTTCCCAATAAGCCTCATGTAATCAAATGTTTGCCAAATAAAACAAATGTTTGTGTATAGCCTTAATAGAATATTAGAAATTAATTATTACATACTGCAAACTGCATCCAACACGAACGTGAGCTTGCGGTTGCAGCCGTGAAACTCTACGATCTAATTCACTATATGTTAGACAATCGAGGTTTTATGTCATAATTTCATGCACTGCATGCAACTGTACATAATGATGTATTGTATACGCGAAATATGACTTGAGAGCGAGCGTGAGAACTGCGTATTAGGTAACTTGAGTAAAATTTTGATATGAAATCGACGAGTGCTTTGTTTACAAGACGACTAATTCTCTTTTTCTCTCCAATTTCACTTTATTATTGTTTATTTATATCTGAACGAAAACGACTAGAATGTGCCTATTCTAGTGTACACAATATAAATTATTCATTATCTGTATATTTTGATTTCTGATGATTTGTTATCTTGGTTTTTCGACCATATACCAAACTGTTACGTAATACATTCGAATGTAGGGATTTCAATATCTATATAAAAACAATTCAGAATGGCGCGCTCATTTCATTGAGAAATTGGACAACGTTTTCTTTCATTTTATTCATGGAGGATAGGGATAAGGAGAACTATCTACGTTTATGGAAAGGGTCCGTTAGAATGCGTTGAATTAGGGTGGCGCTACTGTCGCAGGAGGGTAAATTTCAAAGAAACCCCGATAAATTATTAGGGTAGAATAGGATAGTCATCATCATTATTCATCATTATCAGCCTATTTCCGTCCACTGCTGAACATAGGCCTCTCCAATAGCACGCCACTGAGCTCGATTCTCGGCTCGTCGCATCCAACTACTGCCAGCCACTTTGCGTATATCGTCACTCCACCTAGCTGGAGGGCGTCCTACGCTACGTTTGCCAAAATGTTAACATCTATTTCTTCATAAATATTATCATTATTTTTTGTAGGTATTATTTTTTTTTATTTCTTCGCTGAGGTAGGAATATAATTTAAATAATAATTAGTATCCGTAAACTTAGTGTTTTTGTACTATAAGATAAAAAGTGTCCTTTATCATGACAATGTATTCAATAATTCGTTACAATGGGTTACGATTATAATAATTTATTTCGCGCTCGCAATGCGATCTGAAGTGTAACATTGACGCTAGTCTAACAAACATTAGTAAGTAATTTACAGGCATCCAAATTTCTGTACCTACATGTCTATCCTATCGTACACAATACAGATATCTAATAAAGAGACGTAAATGAGAATTGTTATTAAATTACTTTAATTGTACAGTTGTAAAGCCCAGTGCCATAGAACTCGCCCACGGTATGGCTGCGGGGAAAGGGGGGTACGCACACAAGCAAACAAGTAGTGTCAACTGTCAGTTACTATTCCTCAATATATAGTATAAAATAAAGTCGCTTCCCGCTGTCTTTCTTTTCCTATGTATGTTTAGATCTTTAAAACTACGCAGCGGATTTTGTTACGGTTTTCTTTTAATAGGTAGAGTCATTCAAGAGGAAGGTTTTTATGTATAATCCATACATAATATAGTAGAGAAACACTGATAATTTTTGAGGTTCCTAACGTGATGTCGTAATTAAACACATTTTTTGCGCTTACATTGCAAACGCTGGCTGAACCCTACGAGATAGATCAAGATAATGTACGACAGTACTGTACACCTTAAAAAGGTCTACAAAAAAGTCCCCGATGGTATATGTCTATCTCTTATGGAGTAACCCACAATAACCATTTTTATCCTATACTTTTTACGAGAAATAATGGCTTATTTAGGAAGCGATTTGAAGCAATACCGTATTAATCCTTATCCAATTATGTAAATACATTATACATTTAATACAGATCAATATGGCCCTTTACGGCATGTCATTTCAATGAGTATTTTCGAAGATATTACAGATTTAAAATGCAGGGACAGCGGTTGCGGCGGTACCGGCTTAAATTTGAGCCTTGAGTGTTTTTCACATGGCCAGTTACATATATGTATATCGCTCTTTTAAGAGTAACCTCTAAAGAAAACATGTTTGTATTGTCTAACGACAAAAAGCTGTGAGCGTTGTATATAAAGACATTCTGTAGTATATTTAGCATTAGCATTGCACCCGTGCAAATTCGGGGCGGTTCGCTAGTCTAAAGATAATATGACTTAATAAAGGCAAAGACAGTTATGGGAACAGTAAGAATCTGTAATTACATTAAAGTTGTAAGCTGTATCATGTAAGCTGAGCGAAGTCTGTGCAAGTAGGTCGAACAGCCAGCCAGTGGCCAGCATCAGAGAGACAGACGAGGTACTCGTAGTGACGCGTCTTTTCACGTGTCAATCCTTTGGTCATTCATTGATCAGCTGTTATACACTCGCCTAACTATTATATTTAACTATTATTCGTGGATGCCTGTTTCAAGAGGGGCAGAGACCGATTTACGTAGAAGCCAGGTAGGGTTTTCAGCCAACACATTTGTTTGAAGTTTTATTCTCTTAAATTCGTTACGAACACTTAAAGACCATAAACACTTGTCGCCGTGCTCGAAGTTAGCCTGTATGATATCATCACATACGGAACCTATTCGTAAGTTACGTACGGACTTTCACACATTTCATTGCACTTATTGTTTTTCAGAACTTTTCTGTTTTCTATAGTACCTCGTTTATATGTTTATTTAAAAGCGACTAGATATTAACGAATACGGTCAGTTGTCGATTTCAGCTGCAACATGGCATAAATGGCGAGCGAGCTCCAGGCTCATATATAATTAGTGGAACTCGGAGAGCGATTAATGAAAACGAGATAATGGGCGGAAGCGCGAGCCGCGCCGCGCCGCGCCGTAATGCCGCGCTCGCGATTTGTGCGAGCTACGGATATTAGCTTGTGCTTGCTACAATAGACACTATAATTCTGGATTCGTTAGGCAGAGCAGCAAAGCCTTTTTCGCTTTGGTAAAGTAAGAATTGTCTTTTGAAATACTAAAACGATCTGAAACTGTATTTGTTAGGCTTTATTGAAAACATGCCATCGAACTTTTTTATAGATGTAAAACAGTGGTACGCAAAGTTTTCCTAAATGTCCATAGACAATAGACCAATCAAGTCCAGTCAGTCAGTTTAAAGCTTGACCGAAATTTCAATCGAATATTATAACAAATATTTTAAGGACACAGCTATTATTAAATTATTTCTACACGAAACAAAATAAGGCGGTGAAAAAACTATTTATTACTGGCATTTTCATGTCGTATTTTACGATACACATCAGTGCCGTTACAAAAAGCCATTCAAGTGAACTCTGGCAGAGTGTATTTCGTTTAGTTGAGATTATTTTCTTAAGTATCACGTGGTTCTAATCGGCTGGGTGGCAGGTGTGAGGGTCAGGCGCGGATCGTGCGCTGCGCCGCGGCCTCTCCGCCACGACGCTGGTAACCGTCTTCGGTAAATATCGGTTCTTTGTTGCTCGAACCGCTCGCCCCGCAAATTATAGCCTTCGCGTGGAAAGTCGAGAAGTGCTCGCTTCAAAACTAGATGTTGTTTCGCATTTGCTGTTAATTGTATCTAGGATAGAGGATTTCATTCGCTAAAATTAATTATCTTTTCTGTTGCTTCGCGCCTGATCTGATAACTGTACTGATTGTTATGGTGTTGGATTAGCCACGAAGGGAAGGAGAGCGGCGGAGTTTATAGGGTTGTAAAAGTAATTAGTAATATAAATCGATTGCGTTTTATTTTAGTATTCCACTAAAGATTGCAGTTATGGAGATCGTGTGATTCTAATTATTATTAGTTCGCTGCAAACGGCAAAATAAACCGGTATTGGAACACTGTACTGTAGCAACGATTTTTGGTTTGAAGTGATTTTCCAATGGCAGCTACATGTTTGTGTGGTGTCACCATAACTGGAACTTATGCGTCTTTTTCAGGACGGATACTAAACACAGGTGTTTATGAGCAATGACCACCCAACATCATGTCGTCGTTATCATCAAGCTTTTATATAAATAAATGATAAAAAATGAATAGCATTTAAGGCCATAGTCTGGCACGATAGCAGTGGGCAACACTGAGACGCGTAAACAAAACCATGTAGCTTGACTTGGCAACAGGATGTGACGCAGGCAGCCACAATTAGTGCGAAGCGCCCAGTTATGCGCCAGTCTCTCAAAAAGTCGTGACCAGACACCCTGTACCCTGCAATCATACCCACAATGCACATGCGTGGCAATCACCAATACTCGTATATACAACGGCTCAAACTTAATCACCTATTGTGTAGCGGTCGATATTATGAAGACACTTGTATCTTTAAAGCGCTGCAAATATTTCGATCCACCTTCTGACAATTATCTAATCCTGGTAATATAATGTTGCTGTACAGCGTTGGACAGTGATAGCTTGGTCGTCAATTAGTCCCTCGTAGAGCTTTTGAACTTTTCAACATCAGCTATTAGATTTGTCTGGCCGTTAACTGTTACTACACGCGTAAGGATATTTGTAATAAATGTATGTGATAACTCTTAGGAAATTTTGTAGAGTTTCTCTTATATCTCCGTACACGGCCATGTGGTCCCAAATTACGTAGAGCCTGTGCCGTGCTAACCAAACAGCTGATAGGTGTATATTTATGAGTATATTCTTTTGTCTATCCCTTGGGGAAATACAAAGCGTGATATTGCAAGATGTGACACAGGTGGTAGCTCTTAACATGTATATCTTTGCATTATGTTTCCGCGCGGGCGGTGGGCGGATCGCGTGAGGGCCGGCACGCCATGGCTCGGCTACGAATCCGTCTGTAGGTATTGATTTTGGGTTTAATTCGTGGCCGCTGTTTCGATGATCGCACTATAGGTTTTCTTTGTGAACTGGAAGAGATGAATATTATTTACAATTCTTTTCCATTTCACTTGTGACGCTAACTGATAAGATTTCTTTTTTGTACTCTTTAATAATAGACAGAGTTAGATAATTGAAGAATACGAGATAATCGCATACAGTAATATGTCCTGCTTCGTTTTAGAATGTAAAGTATTTTCGTAGCATTCCTTTATTGCGTTTTGAGTAACTCAAAGGTAATTTTTCCCATGACTCCGTGATAAATATTCGAGACAGAACTCGCAAAATCTTCCCAAGGCTACATCACGTTCGCTCGAAGCCTTATAATTTGTTGGACCACTTTCATAAGCTCGCACCGGTTCCGTGCCGCTTTGCTTTGCACCAATTATTACTCCTTAGTTCTATCGGAAGTTTAAGACATAATTCTATAAAAAGATAGCTGTGATTTAATTTTATTGTGTATATGTACAAATATAGTAAAAATACTGACATGGCAGTATATTTATGTCAACTACCTGAAGATAATTGGTTACTGTTACACCAAACCTATGAAGGTTTCCAAGCTGAAATGATTGCCTTTGAATCTGACTTCTTAGATTTGTATTGCAATTGGATATAGCAGGATTATGGTGAGAGATCGTCTTTACACCACTATGGTGGTGCTTATCTTCTATCTTCAATTACGTGGTATCGTGCTCGATCAGGCGCGTACCAGCTGCACTGCGTGTGACCGCTGTAGCAGTAAGTTCAGTTTCGCTCGCGTCACCTCAGCGCCGTTCGGTAGTAGGTTTGATGGTATTAGCGTGTCGCCGCCAGGCCGCGCGGCTGCAGAATGTTAATTGCCGGCCAGCGCTCGCTCGCCGGGTTTTTGCCGGCCGCTTAGATATGCGCTTAATTAGCCGGTAGGGTCGCGGCCGACGCACATTCACGGAAACTCCAGATATGCTGGCTGTGTAACGACCCAGCATGGACCGCTCGTATTTGAGCAACTATTTAATGTCCATGCAGACACTAACCTTGATCGAGGCACATCAGTAATAATATATCTGAGTGGTAACACGGAAATCCGATGATTCACGTCAAAACTGATTTGATGACACATATTGTGTAGTATCGAAATAATGGAAAAATATTGGATGTAATATATTTACTGATAGACGCAAAAGTCGTATAAATAGCAGATCAGACTATCGAGTATTTATATCGCGTTGTAAATAACACGTAGATAAAGACAATCAGTAACTCCACAAATCGGATACATAGCGTATACTAAAATGGGCGCACTGTCGCCTCCATGTTTATTATACAGTTTCTGATACAGCGCAAAGACAGCAATTAACGGATAAAAAACCTCGTTTTGCAACTTGGACCCATCGCACAAGGGAGACACGAACGGATTGGACATATGAGGCAAACATAATACTATCGATACCAGACATAAGGTAATCGTGAGATAGGAAATTGTTCCTTAAACATAAATGTATGGACGATGTATTGCAGCACAGGTCGCCCTCTGGCGAGGTGGAGTGACGTTAGTTGCAAAGTAGCAATAAGCGGATGTGAAGAGTTGAAGACTGAGCTCAGTGGCGTGCTTTTTGACACCTATGTTCAGAGTGATGATGATAACTGACAATTAAATTAGTTTAAAAAAACGTCAAAGTAATGATACAGCAGATGTGTTTATACATCTAGACACAAAACAGTTATTTTTTCTTGAGTGATAATCGAAGCGATTACACTCGGTTTAGATCGGATCACTAACCATTGGAGCAATGGGCAAGTCCACAATTAATACGGTATCGAAAATAATATTTTATACTGATAATCTTTTCCCGCAATAGGCATGCGTTCATGAAGATATTCATGATTGTATAAGTCGTCCGTTGGATCTGTAAGGCTAGAGATATTTGGCACTTGTAGCTCTCTGCCTACCCTGTAAGGGTACTGACATGATGATATAATAATAGTATTGATTGTCGGCCTGAAGATACAAAGCAACTGTCAAGTTGTTGCTGAGGCCGAGGACGATGCGACACGCCCACTTGCGGGTAGGTAAATAGTTGTTTTTGCTGATAGAGGCATTTCCTGCCTTAGTACATCGGTATTATATTGACGAGAATGTAATCAGTGTCTATGTTCTTGCCACTCGTAGGTGTTAGCATTTGTATAAAAAATTCGATAAAGCTGTATTTGTGTGCGTGACTAGTAACGCCATCTATCCTTACGAAACGTAAAACCTTTTTTGAAATATAGTCAGTTGGTCACAAACGTTAACGGGTTTCAATAGTATGTACATATAACTTGCAAAATATGGAATTTAAATCTTGTTATAGAATTTTCAGTTCTAGTTATAAAATAGCTGACCCGTTAGTCCAGTGATAGCGTAACCTTTGTTCTGCGTATATGAATAAAGAAAGGTATCTATGTAAGTATATATTTACATGTATATATAACATATTAGCCGTCTTGTTACCATAACACATACTGTACCTTGTGCTGGATAAGAACCCGGGTGTGGAGATGACGAAATATTTATTTATTCATATATTATTTGGCACATGACACGTGTTACGTTTTAGTAATGATTAATCGACCCATTAATATTCCACTGTTGGAATATGGATCTTCTCTCATATTGAGAGGGTTAAGGCCCTAGTCCGCCACGCTGGCCAAGTGCGGGTTAGCGAACTTCACACACCTTAGAAATTTTTTTAAATTATGAATTCTAAGGCGTGCAGGTTAGATTGAAACCTTCGTTTTAGTAAATATATTCAATAAATGAAGAATATAAGAATCGGTGTCCAAGAATCAGCGGTACCTTTGATGTGCGCGAGGGCTCCACAGACCTTTTTTGAGACTACGCAGTCATCATTACGTGGAATTTTAACAACTTTAAAAACCAACTTTAAGTGACACTTAATTGGTAAATAAATGCTTAACAGTATTTTCGCACGATATCAATGTCGGATAATTCTTCTCTACAGTAGCAGTTAGTCATTGACCCATGTTTGAAAACAAAATTACAATATAAAGGAGGACAATTTTAAAAGTTGGTTACGATATTAGCATGTAGAGGGCACATCATTAAAAATGAAAAATATTTTATATCACGTACATACAGACATTCCACTAAAGAATTATAAATAAAAAATCTTAACAGCGCTTAAACGTTACTTCCGCCTGAAAAATAAATCTCAATGATTTACAATCAAGTGACGCCTAAACAAGCTCTACTGTAATAAAATTTAGAATGAAGCAATAATAAAATATGTTAACAAATAATACACAAATAAAATTGATGAAAATGAAACCAAAACTACATAGTCATGCGTCTGTTAGAGCCGTAAAATTTGTTTACATTTTGTGTTCCTGTTGGAAGGGCGCGGCAGGCGGAGGCAATCTGTACGCTCAGTATTTAAAATACACGTCTATTTTATGCCAAGACAAGCCGTAGTCATTTCCGCTCGCAGACATTTGCAACCGACCTGGAATAGGACAGGGCAGTTAGTGTCAGTATTCATTAATAAAACTATTACTTAATTATACCTTAAACTGCATTAAGGAACTATTCCTATAGTTTCGTGCGGTTAGTATTTGTAAGTATATATTAATTGTGCTTAGCATCTTAAAAATCTATTTATTTTTAAAGTCTTATTTATTTTATAACAATAGCAAAATTATAAATGTATACCTGTAGGTATAATGTATTATGTTAATACGCCGAATGGAGCAATAAGAGTGTCAATGAAGTAACCGCATCCCCTTTTTAGTTAAGACTGTAGGCCGGTAGAATAGTATTCC
>DWJK01004791.1:0-11671 GCA_018248815.1 Croniades pieria auraria
AGCGTGGTGGACTACGGCCTTAACCCTCTCAATATGAGAGGAGACCCATATTCCAACAGTGGAGTGACAAATATTTCGATTATTAATGTTTTTATTATAAAAATAAATAGGAAAACAAGAATGTATAATAACGGTAAAGTTAAAGTTTAAATGATGAATGAAGGTGGATGTCATTGATGAACAAAAATTTAAAAAAACCTGACAAGTAAATCACCAGTTCATAAATACCTATATTTCAGCAAACACCTATATTTTGAAATATCTGTAACAATTCCAGATTTTTCTATTATCACTGTAGAATAACACGCTATTAAATATACGGCTACGTTCTAATGATTTTTGCACAATATTTTAAGTGTAAACAAATTTGGCGGCAAAAAACTAACAAAAAACCCCCGACAAGATAACCTCTTAGGATTTCTTAATATCAAATAACTATAGGTAGATAATAGATTATTATTATGTTATAATTGTTATATCGCCTCGGGTCTTAGTTAAATCCGGTTTGTAGTAAAAAGATGAAAGATTAGACTCTTTATAATATTATTCAATATACGAGTTACCGAATAGGCACCGTTTAGTTCAGTCTAAAACTGCCTAATCATTGCCCGCGCAAAATCGCATGAAGCAATCATTGCCAACTATTTTAAGCCACAGTTTTCTGTCTCTCTCTACTACAGCCCAACATTTATTAAATGTGCGAACTTAAAACTAAAACATATTATCATGTTGTCGATATAAATCACGAATTGAAATTAAAAATATTAATATCTTGTACAGATCTTGATTTTTGGTTTAAAAAAAAGCTAATTTTTCACTTGTTCGTTAAAAAACAGAAGACAAAAATTCGTCCTACAAAAAAGATACTTGTTAGATTGTTGATTAAAATATATACTATAGATTAAAGAAATAGGCAAATGTAATTAAAAGTGGGTTAGTTTAAAAACAAGTTAGTGATACTGTTTTTTTCGTACAATATGTTGGTATGTAACTGCATTGGTAACTTTGTCGTTTATCTTAGACGTGCTAGAATTTTGAATGTTGACAATGTTATCTTATTTACCATTATTCCGACTGCCTCGTTGATCGAGTGGTTGCAAGCGCAACTGCCGATCGGGAGGTCCTGGCTTCAAATCCCGGGTCCTGATGCTATTGGATTTTTCTAATTTAGAATTTTTAGTAGTGACTCGGAGTTTATACCGGGATCGGTGTATGTCCATAGGCTCACCACCTATTACATGGTTCGTAAACGTAACTGGTGAAACGTGGGAGTGTACTACATTCCTCTACCTACCCCTTCGGGGATTACAAGCAGAATGTTACGATGAGTTTATCTTATTTAGCAAAAAAGTTAGTAAATTATAAAAAATATGTCATTAACATATTAAAAGAAACTTCCTTACATGGACAAAAGATACATATAAATATATCTTAACATACACAATTTTAATTGTTTTTGCTTGTTTTTCCGCTAAAGCAACAGCAGAAAATTGCAAAAAAACGAAAATTTGCTAAGTTACATGTTATTACATTAATGTAAAACATGTTATAATACAACTATGTCACAGAAGGCTTAGCCATTTCCGATGATGCCGACGCTCGCAGATAGAAGCCACTTAAATAATTGTATGGTAGAATGAACAACGTTATGACAGACCCGTACTTTATAGGAAAGATTAAAGACTGTTAAGATGTAAGACATGAAGATTTTAGCCTCGAGACAACAAAATTAATTAATTAATACGCGTTAAAGGTAATTATCCCCATACGATATATTCAATTGCCTTGTAAAAGGTTAATTTACTACGAATATCACAAGAAAGCAGCAGCAGCAGCAGAGATAGCCTAGTGGTTAAGAATTTAGCCTCTCGCTCCGAGGGTGCTGGGTTCAAATCCATGGCTCGCACCTTTTTACAAAAGTGCGTTTTTAAGTTTAAATATCCCTTGCTAACGGTGAAGAAAAACATCGTGAGGAACCATCTGCCAACCCACACTTGGTCAGCGTGACAGACTATGGTCTTAATCATTTCAATATGAGAGGAGACCCATATTCTAAAAGTGGAATGAACAATAGGTCGATTATTATGATTACAAGAAAAACGACGATTGTTAGCCACAGAAAAGAGAGGAATATCAATGAATAAATATCCGTTAACAGTTATTAACGCCATATCTAAATTTAATTGCATTAAGAAAATTGAACTACTAAAACACGAAAATTTCCAGAATGGACGTCGCAATCAGCCAGGCAAATGTCGCGTCAGCGATTGCATTGTTATTCTTGAAGATGTGCCGAGCTAAACTTTATATACCTTACATGGCGCATTTGTCACGTCTTACTTATTACAAAATTCTCAAAGTGTAACATTCCATTTTAAACACTGTTTTGAATATTTTGGTCTTTCTATATTCCGCGGCAGCCTGTGTATATAAATCGTGGGTACAATAGAACTTGTTACATATATAAAATGTTATTAATAGTATAAGGAGGCTTATATCGATAAACCTCGGTATATGGCAGTAGGCTCACCATCTCTTCCATTGGACTTAAACGTAACTGGTAAAATGTGGGTGTGTACTACACTCCTCTGGCTACCCTTTCGGGGATTACAGGCGTGATGTTACGTTTTTTATATTATTAATAACATTTTGCTCAAAACCATGATCATTTCACATATATCTAAAGTTAAGCAACGATACCAATGGTAAGAAGACTCTTCATGGACTGTTGATACTATCATGTTTTTTAATGGTCAATTATTGTCGGTTACGTTACTGAACACGCTTTTATTACAACGAAAAATATCATCTCAAGATTACTTTCCACGTCTTAGAGAATATTACTGAGGCCTGTCATCATCATCATCGGCCTATCTCAGTCCACTGCTGGACATGAACCTCCCCCGATGAGAGCAATTGCGCCCTGTCCTCGGCTTGTCGTATCCAGCACCTGCTTGGAGCCTTTCGCAGATCGTCATCTCACTGAGCCGCATGGCCTTTCATGTGTTCAAATTTCTTCCTGATGTTTAAATTAATGTAGCTCCATTTCTAATTTTAAATTCCCATGGACACCTCGGAGTCTGAATCTTTCTTCGATGAGTGTCAATACACTCCTCCCTATTCCATTGAACGTACATATACCATAACCTGTGAAAATTGGAAGTATTAGATACACTCCTGTGCTTACTCCTTGAAGGAAATCCAGACGTGATGTTTTATTATGGCACGATACTTTAAAAATTTTTCAGTGACATAAAGTTTCGCGACTAGGCGAGTAGGTAGGCGAACTTCAATTGGGACGTTATGAAAAATTATACGCCAGTCGTTTCCCAGTGACACGAGAAACGTGACCAGAGCAGCATAAATCAACCCGCAACCCAGTTATCACGATGACAAACACGTGATCCAATTTTATACGAGACCGTGTATTTACAGTTCAAGTAACAAAGATATCGCAACCCGAATATGTAATAAAAACTGTCTTATCACACGCCTTTGTTTGCGTAGGCCCAGTGATTATATTTAATAGTAACGCTGTTTAGGCTGGGCCACCACTGAGTGTAATGACGATCTAATCAGGGAAGGAGTAATCAGTTGATGTACAGAACAGAGGACCGTGATCTGTGGCAATGCTTGGAGAAAGCGTAAACCAACTAGCAGACTTTGGACTGGAATGATGTAACGCAGAGATTTGCAAGTACTTTAGGATTCGGCTGGGCATCCTCCAGGGACCCTGGGTTCAAATAAAAAAAATTTACGTAAAAAAACGTAATATCACACCTGTAATCCCCGAAAGGGTAGGCAGAGGAGTGTAGTACAGTCCCACGTTTCACCAGTTACGTTTACGTCCCGGGGAATAGGCGATGAGCCTATTGCGACACACCGGGTACCTACGGACCAACCAAAAAATTTGTTTTTCATGATGTAGGGTTGGTAATGGATCTTAATAAAGTGTTGATTGAACTTAGATAGATTGAATCTTAATAAAGTGTTGATTGAAGTGAATTGAGGTTTTGGAGTTGAGAATGATTAGGTCAGTAATCATTCTCCTATTACACATGCTCTCTTTTCCAAATGAGAAGACTTTAAGAACATGGTCTAATCTAATGCGTTGGATCAAGTTTGGTTCGGAGAAGTTTTATTCAACATTCGCTAAATCTACATATTATGTATATTTGACCTTAAGTTTGCGTAACTTTAAGTACAGTTGCGTGCCAAGTATTTATAACAACATGAACTTAAATTTAAACGAAGCAAGATATTGTTATTGTATATCCATACAAATATGAGGAAATATTGGTATATATTAAATTTATTCTTATCATCTATACGTATAATAAAACTGTAACTGATCGTCTGTACATGGCAAATATATTTAAAAATTCGTAATGGGGTGTCTTTACATACTGAAGAGAACTCAAAACAATGTTTTATCATTTTGTCTGTATGTCTGTATGTTTGTTCACGCTAATTTCAGAAACGGCTTATCCGATTTGAATGCAGTTTTCAGGATTATATTGTGATGGGCTTCACTTAACATTTAGTGTGTTTTGCATTTAAATTGGTTAATAAATAGAGAAGTAATTTATTTTTTTAAAACTTACGAAATCTACGCGTAAGAAATCGCGGGCACAGCTAGTTGTGTAATATATTAGAAATTGTTGTAACCTGATTTATAAATGATAAAGAAAGTCCATATCACTTAGGTCTTGAACTTTGCCAAATAACGGTTTTGTCGAACAACTTTATCGTATGTGCTTTAGAATGTTTTATCTGTTCGTTGTCACGAAGTAAATAAATTTGGATAGTAGATCACGTTTTATGGAACGTTTCTATATGGCCTTGACTCTGTTGAGGTTTGCAAGCGGTCACAAAGGAGAAGAACGATAGATGCGGTCAGTTATTGGATAGATGATAGCTTGTGGCATCTCACTTACTTTATGTATCGCTGAAAGCATGTTAAACAGTAGGCCTCAGTTGTTATGATGAGATAGCAACTTTTTACGTAGATACATATGTATGATTATGCTGTAACGGTGAAGAGAAATATCGTAACGAAACCTGCACACTATAGTACTCTATATTGTTCTCTAAACGGTAAAAGGGTTGACGACGATGAACAATTTATGAACTGCGTCGGAGATTGTGAAAGGGATTTAGAAACGTCCGACATTTGTTTTGAGTTTTTTTTATCGGTATATTTGTTCATTCGCATTGGAACCGCTTGGTGGTCAATACTCCAAAAGACCTCAAATTGCAATAAAACTTGTTCCCAGCAATGGAATGTAAAACGGTTTGCAACTAAGTATGAAACAATAAAATATATTAAAACAGCAGTTTTTTTTTAAAATTAAAATTTGAATTAACGGACATTGCCGCTGATGCGGTTTCGAACGGCATTTCTTTTTAAGATAGACGTTGGGTGATAGCGGGATGGATAGTTATTGCCAAATTCATTAGAATTAATGCCAATTTGCCATATGTCAATATGCCATAAATGCCAATATACCATAAATTACCTTCTTATAATATTATCAAAAAGCGAACAAATTATAGAGCTTTCTGTACCCACTGTGAAATCTCCGTAAAATTATTTAAACAAAACAGACAATAATATTAAAAACATTCTAGTTCAGTAAACTCGGGCTAAACAGGAAGGTGGTATTTTGACAAGTTCCTAAAACTAGGAAAAATAACAAAATTTTCTGCCTCGTTGATCGAGTGGTGGCAAGCCCGACTGCTGACTAAGAGGTGCCAGGTTTGATTCCCGAGTCGGGTATTATTGGATTTTTCTAACTAAGATTTTGTAGAAGAAATTTCTAGTAGTGGCTCGGAGCCTGATCTGTGTTGGGTGTGAGGCAATAAGCTTACAATTAATTCCACGGCGGAACGTAAACGTAACTATTTAAACGTGAGAACTTTCATACAGTTTTCTCGCACTTTGGATATCCCATAAGACAGAATATAACTATTCATTTTAAAGGACTAATAGCGAATTTCAAGTCGATTTTCCAGTAGAGTACCTTTTGTCCACTACTCTCTTGTACACTTCGACGGTTCAGGCGATATCGAGAGGAAATTAAATATTTTTTGTCATTATATGCCTGCAATTATTATACCCCTGCAATGCCAAAATCTCTGTCCTTACAGACTTGAAGTGTTTCTTGTATTTTCATCGCCCTCTTCATAAATGCACGACGATTTCGGAGACCTTTAACTTCTCTATCAAACAGTATCTAACCTATGGTCAAGACAATTGGGTCCAGGTCTCCCTTGGCATTTGCGCCCATAATCTAATTGCACATTATAATTTAAGTCCAGAAGCATTTTTGTCGGATTTAAAATAAATGAAAAAGAAAACTATACTATAAAATGTTATATGTAAAGACAGCCCATTTCTTTTGCACTTATATTCCTAGGTATACACTGCCAAGTTACTTCACTTTGGGTCCAGCAAGTAATTTCGGACAATGAGGACCAAGTAGGTACACACAGTTTAACACATATACATGTATATATTTAGAATAGCGACCTATAATATGGGGTCACAACATGCAGGGTCCTTATCAATTCAGCGTTTAGTTCGGTTTCGTACTGTGTGCGAGGAGCCACGTAAAAAACGGGAACAATAATACATGCAAGACACAGTTTTGTATTAGCGTTATTATAAAGTTCAGTGAGTTCATTTCGGACCAGTCGTGGACAATGATAGAAGGTACAACAGATAATATATTCGATCTGAAGTTATTTTGTGGGTGAGATTTTTTTTGTTTACCTAAATTTGTTAAACGGTAATTAGTTGAAGATAAATCACATTTTTAATATTATTCTGGCACAATTGTTTTATAAATTATTATTAACAATTTTGTCTTCACACTGTTATACACGATTCTCTTCTTAGAACGAGAAGAGTAAATTCCACAGTCTGCTGTGCTGTCTAGTCTATAAATTATATATTTTAATAATTATATTCATACTAAATGAGCTATAAACTTATTTTTATTGCATGAAATGATTTTTTAACATTATATATGAAATATTTTTTCTCTGTTTTATTTCTCGGCACTTTTGTCATTCCGCTGTTGCAACACGCGTCTCGTCTCAGCATGACAGGCAGGCCGGCGGGCAGGCAGGCCATAGTCTGCCGCGCTGGCCAATGTAGGGTCTTAGGAGTAGGGATGTAGCGAGTATGTAGGGTCTTGGGTCCATCCATACTATCTATTAACGTTACATGTGTATATCGTAAATTTTTCTACATGAATAACTCTCAAAGTGTCTGTATAGTGGATTTATACAGAAATGTTTGCGTAAAATGAGTAGATAAATATTATGTACTCATATTATGCATAATTAAATATTATAACACAATATAATAATGTACTAGATATATATAATATCTGTCTGTAATTACCTCTATAAACTAGATGACAATCTTGGATATAATAAAATAAGGGTTTTCACACACCATTTTCTATAATATGTGGGTAGTTTACCAAATAATTCGTCCCATTTCTATAGGATTCATTGTACAAGTAGAATTACATCATAGTGACTGTTGTAACGTCAGTTGTGTTTCGATTTAAATAGTCAGTCAGTTTTCATTTGTTTTTCACGAGTAATGTTGTAAAGAATGAAAGAAAAAGAAAACAAGGAAATTTGATATGTGTTATGTGATATTTAACTGTGTTGTATAGTATCCACGTGCTTACGTAAATTACTGTGGCTTAGAACGTTAAGTTATCGTGATTCGATTTTTAAACATAGAATTTATTCTCATTGTTTTTTCATAATAGAATTGAATTTCATAGTCTATGATAATAGATTTGAACTCGCTGTTTTTGAAATTAGAATTTAATTTTATTGTTTTTCCGAGTAGAATTGAATCTCATTATTTTGTTATATCTGGACATATGCTCCTCCAGTAGTACGCCACTAAGCTCGACCTTTAGCCTTTTTATTAATTTTTTTTTGTATAAATGTTACAGTCACACGCTTGTAACACCTGAAAAGATAGGCAGAGATATCATCATCATCATCATCAGCCAATCTCAGTCCACTGCTGGACATAGGCCTCCCCGTCAGACGTTTATGTTTCCCTTCAGAATTTGTGGTGAACTTATTGCCAGAAATCCGCTACTATTAAAACCTCGAGCGACTACTAAAAACTTCAAAAGAGAAGGATCCAATAGTGCCCGACTCGGGGATCGAACCCAAGATCTCTTGATCATTTGTCGCGCTTGCAACAACCACTCGATAAATTTTTTGTTATATATTTTTACTAAAATGTCACATGAAATTTATATTTGATTTATTCTGAAGCAGTAAAATAATACTGATATGACAAAATGTATACACTGAGACATACATACGAATAAGGTTCATCCGACATTCGCGCACACCAATTTCGGAGAGTTCTGCCTCCCCCATAGCCAGCATCTAGACCTCCCCAAGTACCACTCCCCGTCTACAACCAGCAAAAGCATATAACAAAAAGCTTAGTGTTTGTTCAACAGCGCTCTGTAAACACGATTATGAAATAAGGTCAGCTCCTATCAGCCCATTCGCCTTGTTGACGTCAATATGTGTTGTCATTCAGGGCGAATTGTAGGCGCTGATGAACTATATTATGCATATATGTCTGTCAGCGATTTGTATGTTTTTATCTATAAATATAGCCTCTGCCTAACTTCCTCTTTGGTCGAGTGGTTGCAAGCGCGACTGCTGATCGGGAGGTCCTGTGATCAAATCCCGAATCGGGTTTTCTAACTTAGTAAAAATTTCTAGTATTGGTTCAGAGTCTGTACCTGTGCCCGGTGTATGGAATAGGCTCACCATCTATTTCATTGTGGCACGTAAACGTAACTAGTGAAACGTGAGAGTGTACTACACTCCTCTGCCTACCCCTACGGATATTACAAACGTATTTAAACAAATGCTATATATGTATTGAAATTGAACCCACAACCCCCAGTTTCCAGTGAGGTTTACTACTCACTGAATCGACCAACTACTAAAGAAAAATCAATAAAATATACTTATGATTATTTAATGTAAACGAAATTAAACCATAAACATCGTTGTCTCCTTGAAACGCCGAACAAGAAATAGACCTCTCTGATTTTTGCATCGATTTTTAGCGACACGAAATTTACCTGATGAATAAAATCGAAGGTTTCCTGATGTGTGATACACCAAATACGTTTGTTCAATAAAACCATTCAGAACGTAAATGGTATTATTGGTTTTATTCGATTGTATCCGTTGCTTTGCTCGTTTTTTATTTATTCTGGCCCATTGGTGAAGTGGTTAGTAGACCTGACTGTTGCGCCCAGGGTGGTGAATTCGATTACCAACCAAAACAAATATAGGTGTGACGAGCACATGTATTTGTTCCGTGTCTGGGTGTAAAAATATCTATGTACATATGTATGTTTATTTACGTGTATATAAGTAGTCTTACTTTAGGTAAGACTACTTATATACACGTTACGATACTGTTACGATAAGGTTATCGTAACAGTTCTCTTGATGTTTACTTTGGGATCAGATGTTAGTGCGTGGAGATGTCCCAAGACATTATAGGATATTTTTATTTCGTCCGGTTGTTTGTGAAGGGCTGACTAAAGCCCAATTACATCTCTTAAATGATTAATAAAATATGGAGTATGGTACGTTGTTCTTATAATTATAATAATCATTGGCTGCCTTGTTGGTCGAATGGTTGCAAGCGCACCTGCCGATGGGAAGGTCTTGGGTTCAAATCCCGGGTCGGGTACTATTGGATTTCTCTAATTTAGAATTTCTAGTAGTGACTCGGAGTCTGGAATTATGCCTGATGTATGGCACTAGGCTCATCACCTATTCCATGTGACTTAAATGTATCTCGTGAAACGTGGGACTGTACTACATTCCTCTGCCTATGACACGATTACAGGCGTGATGTTACGTTATCATAATCATGGAAAGAGAGTGATAAATGTATAAATGCATTCTGTAAGGACTTAATAATCTATAAGGACATTGATATCCGCTCCTCGCTGCGTCCGCAGTAAAGGACATATCGCATGAAAAAATCTAGTAATGTACCTGATAATTAATATTCTTTATCTGTAATTCTTCTATTTTTACTTATTCACTTTTTTCTCATTTATTTAACTTTATTACTATTATTATTTTATTATAAACACATAAGTTACACGAGTACAGACGAACGAATGTTCTTATTAATTGGCTATATGTTCATTTCTCATATAAGTGACGTATTGTCTTTTTGAGAATAAAATATCTATGAACATATCTTTAGTGTTTACCTTTATGAACGGACGAACAAACTTAATAAATGTATGCTAGCGACATCTAGAACACAGTTTATGTAAATTTTATTGCTCTGTTTTAAAATTTAAATAAGTTTATGAAAATGTACCTAATTACACTTGAATCATTTTTCTTGAAATCTATATTTATCATTGTGTGTGAGGACGTTGGTATACGAGAACTCGTATAGTTCACAACTTTCGATAGATTTTTTTAACTTAAATTTTCTAGTAGTGTCTCGGCGTCTGGTGCTGTGTCCAGTGTATGGCAATAGGGTCACCATCTATTCCAACTAGAGACGTAAGCGTAACCGGTGAAACGAGGAAATATACCATACTTTTCTGCTTACCTCTTCGTCAGTTAAAATCCCGACGTTACGTTTGTTATGTATCAAAATATTTTGAATGTTTAAAACATGTCTTTCACCGCGGGTGAAACTGGTACCTTCATGTCAGAAGAAACGAAAACCGTATCAACAAACCCGTCAGTATCAAAATTTTCCATACTGCTTATATACGTGCCCAATAACCGGTCCAGTTCCTGTGCCTTTTTGTCTCAATTCTCTTCTGCTTCGCTGAACTCGCCACCACAATTTCCTGAAAACCTAAAACAAATGACGATCATATACTAAAACAACAACCTCGGTACACGGGCCGCTTGCCCGGCGGTGGCACGTGGAACTGCTGATATCAGCATTGCCTCCGATCAAGAACTATAGTGCTACTCGTATACTATGTTATGTTAAGGATATATTTAGGTATATATGGGGATATATATATAGGATGTACAATTCTTGAGAATGTTAGATTTAACAACGTTTTATGTTAATTTTTGTATAACATGTGCTGCTATGATGCGAATAAAGCTTCTTTCTTTCTTTCTCTCTTTCTTTCTTGTCATGTAAATACGTAGAAGGAATTGTTTTTATGATAACCTTTCTCGTTTTATCATAGTATATTATATAAAGCAATAAATAATTTGCCTGAATTCAGGTATCTTTGTCACCAGTCCAATATTCTAGATCAGTCGGGAATATTCTGGAAAATACATAGTTCTGGACATGAGCCGGTTCGTTAACCAATTTGGTCATACGTTTGGCATTATTCTCTTTCGACCTTTGCACACTTAGAAACACAATAAATCATGAGAGCAAGCAATATATTTGAAATTACCAACATACAAACACATAGTGTAATGTTAACGAATGTAATTATTGAATATATTATGTATTTTTTTAATTATTCATCAGTATCATCATCATCGTTATCATCATTAAAGTGAAATAACAAATATACGGGTTGTAATATTAAACTTAATATTGTTTGAGTATGGCCTTAACCCTCTCAATATGAGAGGA
>DWJK01004792.1:0-11670 GCA_018248815.1 Croniades pieria auraria
GAAAGGAGACCCATATTCTAACAGTGGAATGACAAATGGGTCGATTATTATTATTATTTATCATTTTCATTGCGAACTGTTTCCCTTTAAATATAACTTCAAGAAAAGTACTATCTCTGAATATTGGTACTTTCAGGAGAAAAGTGCAATATAGTAAAAATTACAAAGGTCGCTCGTAACATTATAATGTTTCTCGCCTCTATTTCAACAAAGGGGTAGGCAGACGGGGTTAGTATTCCCACGTTCAAAACAGTTATTTTATATCTACGTTCTATGGAGAATTACTTGGAAGAATATTTATCCAAATAAAGTTGATAAGTTATAAAATAAATTAGTTACTAAAAAAGTTATAAAATAAAGTTGGTTATATTAATTGACATATTGTTGTGAGACCTTGGCAACGAACACGGAATTCTTGACCCCAATGGGAAACGTTTTAAAGAGTATCGACGCTTAATTAACATGTCGAAACCCACTAGTTAAATATTTATACACAGCTTATATATGTATATTCTTTAAGCCAGTGTTGTACGATGAAGCCTAAAGCCTTTTCATTTTGCCGAAGGCCCTTGTTCAACGTTAAAAAAAACTTCATGATAGTGTTAAAATAAAAAAATAACTGTATCTACTTAATATTAAAAGAAAAAAATATTTCGGATTAACCGATTTACTTCACCGTTACAAGCTTTTGGAGAGGAGGTTAAACAGTTAGTCCTGGTTGTTATCTAACGATGACAATCGACAAACTTCGTCGACGATTCAAGTAGTTAAATATTAATATAATACATGTCACATGATACATGTACCTAGCACAAACATTCATGGTCTTAAGCCAACTGCATAGTGATAATTAAGCAAAGAGAGAGTAGCAAACGAGTAAGAAGCAGTAACGAGTGGCCGCTGCCGCCCATACACATCTCTATCCACCTCGATTAGGACTGTAGGAATAGGACTGTTAGAGTCAGTTGATCGTGGGATCTTTTAGTATCAGTCAGTTTAATCAGTGTAATTGTTAATAGGAATTCATTTTTGCTGCACCATCTATTATATTATAATTTTTATTTTCATATTTAAGTCGAAGCAACTTTTTCTCTATTTGGGCAACAAATATTTAACCTTCACGATAAATATGCAAATAATCTCCTTATTCAGCGAGGTAGCTCCTAGAAATTAGATTCAGATATTTATTATTATTGTATTTCACCTTTTCGTCTGTTTCTATAAATTTTTATTGATAACTAGCTGTGCCCCGCAGTTTCACCCGCGTTAATTAGAGAAGAATCTATTAAAAACTATTTTAAGGACATCGCGCTATGATCACCAAGAGTAAATATAGTAAAAAATTACACGGAAAACGGAAGAATAAAGGAATGCTTGGTAATAATATTAGTAAGACCCCCGGTCTTATAAAATATGGATATATTGATATATGTATATAATATAGACGTGCCAGCGACTTCGTATGCGTAGATTTCGTAAGTTTTGAAAAGATAAATTGACATAACTTCTTTATTTATTAATCGATTTAAATGGAAAAAACACTAAATGTTAAGTGAAGCCCATTACAATATAATCCTGAAAATTGCATTAAAATCGGATAAGTCGTTTCTGAGATTAGCGTGGACAAACATACAGACAAACAGACAAAATGAAAAAACATTGTTTTGGTTTCTCTTGCGCATATAAAGGCACCCCATTATGAATTTTTAAATATATTTGCCATGTACAGACAGAGATCAGTTAGTTTTATTATATGTATAGATATTGCAAAGTCGTTCACATTCTGAGAGGAAGCTTGTATCCGACAATGGAAATATATAAGGATTAACGATGCTGATTGGAAACATCATGATCCTGTCTTAGTCCAATGCTAGCTATAGGATTCCCAAAATAGGGTAGACCGGTGGTAATGTAATTGTAGACTTTAGATATACTAAAAAAAATTTGGAGCGAAAAACTTTAAAGAAAAGTCCTAATAGACCTAAGATATCTTAAGTGAGGAAAAAATGGTTTGTCTTGTCTATACATCAATACGGTAACGTAAACTAAACTTGAAACCCAACGTAAGTTTTTTAGTTTCCAACCCCGCAAACGAATGTGGTAATCTAAAACCTTTAAGAAATGCAGATGTCGCTAGTATCGGTTGAAAGTGTCTCTATTATTCTACAGTACCTTGAAATATCTTTTGATAGGTGACCTAAAAATCTAGATTATCGGTTTCGTCACTAGATTTAGATGTATAACCTGACTTTCGACCCAGCGTCGAATCGTGATGACCTTTGTCGAGCCAAACACCATTCGTCGACGTGATGAAATCTATGTTCGACGATTGTCGTACGTAAAATATATTTCGACGACATTATGTTTCTGTAATATGACATTGAACAAAGGCTTTTAATATAGTGATATGCTGGTCGTGTAGTCCAAATGGTATATCGATATTACCAGCCAGTACTTCAACATATTCTATTTCCTACCAAAAAAAGTTGTATATTAGATTCTAGATTCTTTTATGGTGGGTTAAATCTGAGTTTTTTAAAGAATGAGGCTTTTACTAGCAGAATATATAACGGAAAAGAATTGTGGTAAGTGGTAGATATAGTACGGAAATTAATATGTTTTCCTTGTATCAAAATTAAGTAGCGATTGAAGCATAAGAAATACTTTAACTTGACTTTGCTCACTTGTCATCTACATATAAATAGCGAATGAATGATCTTATGGGCCCAGATCAACATTTAAGTAGCCATATATAAATATTTTTTGCTAACACAATCAAGTGTTTAATCTAAGTAAATAGATGTTTTTACATATCTTAAGAATTAAAAAAAAATCGCGGATATTGCTTTGAATAAACGTGCGTAATTCCAAAGCAAACGTTTGTTTTTTTAATGGCGTGCTTTAGCGGCCTTGTTGGAGTTCATTATGTTTATTATAAGTACTTATATATGATAGGTTTAGTTCAAAACTCAGCTGATTGGAAAGGGATTAAGTTGTAGAAATACTTCAGTTTGATATTTTCCAACTACTATTTTATATCTAGTTAAATAAGAAAGTCTCCTTAAAGTTAGCAAATTTATGAAAGACAAATCTTGTAAGTATTCGATGGGCCATAATCAGTTAAGGTTAGCTGCAAAATGGTTTGAGATTAGGAAAATCTATGTTTTTAACTAAGTGTTCTTTCAGTAGGGTGTCTAATTTACTCGTAAAATGCTTTCTGAACTCCATACGTATAGAACTGTAAATAAAACTGATGATCGTTTATATCCAAGGCACAAGTAATCATTGATATGACTGAAAATAATTTTTATGAAGGTCTTGTTCTGTATGGTTGATATTAAAAACTTTTAGTTATTTTACAATAACATATGTAGACGTGATAATGGTTAGGAATTGGCAGTAGGATAGCAGTTATTTATGTCACGAATAATAGGATTTAGGAGTTCTGTACATGTTGTCAGCAATGACGTTTAAAAAAAATTGAAATCATAGACAATATAAAATAAAATTTTTCTACTAAAACAAACACAACGAAATTATCCATCTAAATATTTGTTTTAATCATACCGATTATTATATGATAATTTATTATAATTTCATACGTCCTCGAAGAAGAATTCGATTCGTTCATCAAAGATTTCGAGACGCCATTAATGATGGATACGTTTCGTAAATTTAATTTGTTATTTAGATCAATTTTCGTCGATTTGCATTGGTGTATAAATAATTTTGAGTGCTTGAAGAAACGACTATAAATATATCAAAACGAAAACATGCAATCTTTGTATTAAAATGAGATGTTTATTATAGACGGCTTGCATACCATTAGACGAGGTGAAAAAGTGTTATAGTTTTGGCGCGAAAGCAATCGCGCAGTAAACTTCAACAGATGTCGCTGTAAGCGCGACTATATTGTCTATTCAGTCATAAGGCTGTATTAAAAATTAGGTAAGTAAAATATTACTTAATAATGCATTTCGATGATATTAGAACCTTTTAAGGTTTGAATAAAAAGCAACGAAAGAAATATTAGCTGTAAAGCAGCAGCATTTAGCGTATTATACTCTCATGTAAAATGTATTCGAGGATTTGTACCCGACGCATAGTAATATGCTCACCAACTCTTCTATAGCGTAACCGTAACTGGTAAAACGTAGAAGCATACTGCACTCCTCTCCAAACCTTTCAGAAATTACAGCCTTGAAGTTACGTTACGCTTAAATCAAATATACGAGTACATAAATCGAAACAAAATTGACTGAAAGACATTGCTCACCAACTAAACACTGTTATTGCTTCTAGACATATCGCACATCTGCGACTAGAGTGTAATATGTCAAAAACACTATCTTTCTGAAAACAGTTCAAAAAGCCTTAAATCATAATTATTGTATTTCTATTATAATATTATATGACTTATAGCCTATTCTATGACATATAACTATTATAATAGTCATAGAATAATTATGATTTCAAACATTCTGAACTGTTTTATGAAAAATAGGGTTTTTGACACATTACACTCTAAGCGCAAACGAGCGATATGCACAATGGACTAAATAATGTTTCATACTATCATTATAACACCTATAAGTATATAAAACAAAATTTATATTTATTTATGTTATAATTTATATTTGTTAAAAGCTTCTAAGTAAGGTTTTATGTTAACTGGTTTTACCAAACAGCGATGTAGCGTAGCAACTGAGCAGGTTTTGTTAAGTTTAGCCAAAAACTAGTTGACAAAGTTATTGTTATATTATGTTAAACTCCAACGTCATTGTTTGTTTGATAACTTGATGTTTAATGAATGTATAAATGTATAATATATAATATGTTTGAGAAATGTATAAATATTTTGGGATATCTCCACACACATCCAATTTTATTAATTATAATTTTCATATTGATCAATGATTACAAAATAAAAAAGGAAATAAATTATTAACATGTCGAAATTTCATGAAATTCCGACATATCCTATGTGTGTGCCTGGCTGGGGTTGGAACTGTCGAAACCGTCTGGCTACTGACAAAACATCTTCTAGTAGTGACTCAAGCAATATACATATATATAAAATTTAGCTACTATACTGCTCGTTGGTCGAGTGGTAGCAAGCACGACTGCTGATCGGGAGATCCTGAGATCAAATCCCGGGTCGGGTACTATTGGTTTTTTTCTAATTTAGAATTTCTAGTAGTGACTAGCAGTCTGGAATTGTGCCCGGTATATGGCAATAGGCTCACCACCTATTCCATGGGACTTAAACGTAACTGGTGAAACGTGGGAGAGCACTACACTCCTCTGCCTACCCCTTCGGGCAATATAGGCGTGATGTGACATTTTAGCTTTTGTACAATGACGTAAGTAGGTAGAGTTAAATTTCGTCACGGTTTAAGGGGTTACTACGATGCTAAGTTTCTGGCAATAGACAACGTGATTTGTAACATTATTATGAAGAAAATATAAAAAAAATACGCTTTGTACTTTTACGAAACAAAATGGTATTATGTACACCTTTGCTACCTTTTACCTGCCAAAGCTACTATGACTCAAACTTCATAGAGTTGCCCACCGTTTTTACCTTTGTTGGGAGGGTCTGGTGGTCGCGGGCTCTTAGACTAATAGGTAAACATTTAAAAGCTCTGATAACATTGCACAATTGCCTAACTATTTCAATATCAATATGGAGATTGCAATATGGACAATATCCTTAGTTGATACGAACATTCGGAAAAACCTTTGAACAAAACTAGTTGCACATCCTTCGAATCATTGCTTTGATAGCTATTTAATTATATCAAATGGATGTCTTAGAAGGAATCCTATTATCTTTAAGGATGCCAGAACGGAAACCGTAAATACTTCGTTGATATTATACAGTTTTACGTAGAAAATATTTAAAATTCTTTTTTTTTATAATAGACCGATCATTTAAATCATGAACTATAATAGACGATTATACTAAAATGTCGAATAAAAAACTAGTTTTTAGATGTCAGTATTTGAAACTGCAAAAATTATTTGGCGGCACTAAATGCTATTTTAGATGCGATTTTGAATAAAATTAACAAATCGCTGCTCTCCGCTTACTCGGTAACCTGGCGTGATTTCGACACCAGGTCCCTGACGGGGTAAACAGACCAGTCTATCCGTATGAACGTGACATGCTTCTTCTACATTCATCGTTCTCTTCATGCAAGCACCCTGGTTTCGAACACTTCTAACTCGTCCTCAGGCAATGTCTAGTTTATTTGGACAATATGACTCTTAGTGACCATATATGTGACCATAAATGAAAGCCTCTAAGTGAATATAAAATGATGTAAAAACATGCACGATTCGCTCAATTTTTGAAAGCCGCAAATTGGCGAGTCAGTGCCAATTGTCTACACTAACGTTAAGTTATGTCTAACGTGACATGTCTTTTTATTAAACTCTGCAAACGTATGTTGAAAATTTACATAAAAAACTCACGGATTTAGTAAATAAAAAAGGAAATTCAAACTCTACATTTAAACCAAAACTACATAGCAAACCAATCGAAACGGTACATGACACTCTACATTCGTAACGTACTTTAAAAATGGAATTCTGAGTATGAACGCACCCTTATACCGATACTTTACAGGTCTTTAAGAACTTTCATAATTTGGCACAAGTTGCGAAAGGGTCGACTAGTGATGTGCCATTGCATAACAATACATCCCGTAGTGATGTGCGCACCTTGTTTTACGTAACAAGAGTTATGGGAGAAATTTACTTTCGGCCAGCGTGTAATTATATTTCTTGTTGTTATTGATATACAGATGTATACATATAACATATTTACAACGGTTGTTACATAGCCTGTTATATTTACACAGATTTTCGTTTAATTTTTCTATTGTTTGCCCAATATTGGGGGTGCCGTTCGTTAAAATAATTGAAATTAACTTTTAAGCTTAAAAATGTCGTATACGCCACCATAGCCTGGAAGCTAGATTTAGACATAACGGCCAATTGTATATAGGTATGTATATTATACCACTACGCCAGGTCCCTTTCAGACTAGGCTGAGAGCACCTAGAACTAAATATCTGTCGTCTGATCACGACGAGAATCAACATTCCTCACTCAGTTTATACACACTCTTCGTTTTTAAAGCTCACAAATTACAAACATATCATCTATAATATGTATGTATGTATGTATGTGTGTTCCAACTATCACACTTTACCAACCATGCTCTACCTTCCGTAACAGTACATAAACTAAGTACAACGTATTGTTTTAATAAAAACGAGGAAATATACGCAGCTCTACAGTCATTATCTCGGATGGCTTGTTTTATAAATAACTTGCAAGTGGGTGTGCAATTACGATTAGGGTAAACGCACCAGTATATGGAACTGTACATACCGTGATATTAAAGGTTCGCAAACGAAATTCGAACAGTTCGCCCTTCTCCCAGGTGGTCTGATGACCTGAATAAGACAGCGGGATACTGCTGGTTTCGGAAGGCCTGGGATGTTAAGGAGCGTCGCCAATTAGGGAAGACCTATGTTTAAGAGCGGACGTCCAAAGGCTGATAATAATGATAATGATGAAACGAAAAACAATTAATACAAGTATTTAAAAAGTTATACATTAACTTGCTAGTGGATGTGCAATAATGATTAGGGTAAACGCCGCAATCAATGAAACAATGCGCAGCATAACATTAAAAATCCGCATAATAAAATCATTAGAAACTAGTCCATTAAAAGCTACACATTAATTTGCAAGCGGATGTGCAAGAATAATCAGGACCATGCACCAGTACTTGAACCTGTGCCCAGATGATACTAATAGTCCGTGTGCAAAAATCAATGAATTCTAGTTTTTTATAATCTAAACGAACAAGATGGATGTCTAAGATTATTTCTCCTTGTGATAAATGATACAGATATGTAAATAATTATAGATAATATACTTTTGAATGTTAAACGGTAAAGGTCAATGCCGCTATGAAAGGTGTATTAATACGTACATATATTTAATTAAACGTATATTACAAACTGTTGAATTTAAATGAATCTGAAATGCAGGATTTTTCTAATTTAGAATTTCTAGTAGTGACTCGGAGTCTGGATCTGTACCTGGTATATGGCAATAGGCTCATCACCTATTCCATGGGACTTAAACGTAACTGGTGAAACGTGGGAGTGTACCACTCTCCTCTGCCTACCCCTTCGGGGATTACAGGTGTGATGGTAAGGATTTTTTTCACGGCCCATTTTTTAACTGGGCGGAGTTTGTGGTGTGGTAATCAGACTTATATAGATACTTTTTTTATATACTTAGGCCAAATACTTATACCCATAACATAATATATTTCACACGCAAACAAAACAATACCTGTGCCCATCACAAATATTTGTCTTGAGTAAGAGTCGAACTTACGACCCCGTCAGTTAGGTTCATTAGCTACCGTTCCAACCGGTCCATTGATTTGAAGTCATCTTGTCATTTTAATTTCTGTTGAGAGCGTTTATAAATTGTGCAAAAATCTAAAGTTCATCTACCGTGAACTTTACCCTATGTATGTATTGTGGATTTTGTTTGTTACATTATGTACTAATTGAAGTATATTTATATACATTTTGTATTTACATATACCTATGGTTATTCTATTAAGGCTATATTAAAATGTTTGTTTGTTTCGTGTGGGTACGAAATCGGCTAATCCGATTTCGATCAAATTTGCGTAGATCCATGGCCAGCAGTAGCTGAATGAGTGAATAAAAATGGTGGTGATGATGATGATATACCTACCACATGCTGATCACACCCAGGGTTAAGAATGGAAAGGAGAATGTCATTGGCATCGGGTACGCTCTTGTATCCCTTAGTCTAAGGTGCACAAGAATAAAGGATTTAATGATATAAAGAAGAATAAATATACTTTAAAAAACAGAAGAATTAATAAATAAACTAAGAAAATGCACAGGAATTTCTTAACTATCCGTTCAATGCCTTAGTTTAATACAAGTATTAAAAACACGTATATTGTTAATTATTTATTTAAAAAAATATAACACTGTGTATTTTAAAGATTCTCACGATAATTATCAAGTACAAAAAACTAATTACCATTTAAATAAAATCTGCAAACAAATCGACCCTAAGAAAATTTTTGACACAATTTAAATTTAATTTTAATTATTTTTAATCCCGTTGACCTTATTGTCATTAAAAGTCAATTTCAATAATTCCCTTTTAATTTTTAAAGTACAATTATTAATTTAATTAATTACAGAAACAAAATATATGTTGTTTTTTAAGCTCTGTACTATTTTAATTGGATGTGCAGTAGTTGATGGTTTTTGATTAAATTTTTTGCAGTTCTACTTAATTTATTTTTTGTAGAATTATAGCGTTGTTAAGGAATAAACAAGTCGTAAAATACATTGTTAAAATAATGAGTCCAGAAGATCGCCTCGGCGCAAAGCCATTTTAATTTAAAACTTCGCAATTAATTATTATTATGACTTTTATAACCTCTCCACAAGTCACTACCGGGTAGGCAGAGTGTACCGAGTGCCAAATATCTTCATCCCTACAGACCTGATATGCTTTATCTACGTTTACTATTACGAATTTTTTTTAAATCAATGACCTTATAAAATTCTTGCGAGTTGTAACTCCAAAGTAAAATATCTAAATGGCCAATTTTTTTTGGATAGCATAATTGTTATGAAAAGCATTTAAATTAGGATGTAATAGGACTTTTTTGTAACGAAATCGAAACCGCGACTCCTTGAATGGAGGTGTGAATTACAGTCGAGTGGGTCATGAGGCTTGTTATTGTTAAACTAAGCAACGCGTGTGAAGTAACGCTAGTTGTATAATGGAAAAAAGCCTACAGATTGATTATTAATAATAATAATAATAAACGAGACAAATAATTTAAAAAAAATCATTCAAAAAAAATGTTACATTCCATTTTTGATAACTATCATTAATATTGATTTGGAAATACATATTTTTATTACTAACTATTTATATTTATTATCATGAATACTATTGGACACGAGCGTTTCCTTTGAATAAAGAGGGTAAAGACCATAGTCGGCCACGCTGGCCAGTTGTTGACAGATTTCACACACCATGGAAAACAGCGGAAAACTGTTACTTGCGTAGATTTATTTAGGATCTTTTCTTTTGCTATAAAATTATATTTTTTTATTTTAAAATCAATATAATTATGTATAATAGTTCTAGATACTAGAATGAGAAAGTATTGAACTTTAAACCTCTGGACTGGAAATACGATATATTGACCACTAAGCTGTCACTGCATTCTTGTATATATATGTAGTTTGATTTTATCAAGTCGTTTGTTCCAACTTCTATTGCAATAACTGAGAGTTTCAAGAACAATCTTCTCATGTGGTTACTGAAGAGCTATATGCTCAATATGCCTCGAAATTAAATTTCTTTCAGAAATATGCTTAACTTTATTAAAAAATAAAGAAAATTCCAATGAAAAAATCCTAGTTTCATCCCAGTTTAGTATCAGATGGTCATGTGTGGAGAGTCCCAAAGTATTATTATTTCTATTAATAAATATTTATTGTTATTATACTGGCTTTGGTGTCTGTTAATGTATTCACGTTGCAAGATATTTATTATCTATTTACTTCTCACTTCGTATTGTTTCTAGAATGTTCCAAAACATAAAAAACTCTGCCATTGTCACAGAGTTGTACAATTAAACTTTATTAACGGCAAATTATTATAATTATGTTAATAATGCCATCCAGCCATAAGCGACATCGCCAAAACAAACTCGGCTCGACCATTTAATATCTTTGACAGACACATGGCGTCAGCCGCGCTGTCAAAGAATGAATTTGAAAATGTTTTTTCTATATATTTTCTTATCTGAATTGATAAATATATTATCATGACAATGGGTCTATTTATTAGCAGTTCCTGTTTGTGTCTCATATGTTGGCTATTGTGTAAGACATTTTATATTATGACTATAGAGAATTATATAATATTGTCTTAAGATATGACACAAACGTATTTTTTGCCTGTTTAGCTATATTTTCTTGAATTCATCATAATTAACATCTATCGTTTTCGTTCTAATGGAGAATACGAGTTTCCGCTCAGGACGAGACATTTTAAGGCCATAATTCGCCACGCTGGCCACGTATGGACTGGCAGACTTTACACGCGTTATAGAACATTAAGAGTATCATTAATATCTTGTAATATTATGGAAAGGTTTTTGCTATTAATTTAAAATACAGTTTTTTAATCTATATTTTTGTATCTAACATGTTAGCACAGTAATTCATTGTTAACCTTTTTTTACTGAATATACAAATGAGCAATCTTACATCCACATTGTATTGACGCTTCGGTATTGAATTCCACAATACGTTACGAAATGGTAATGACGTCACCCGGATGTGAGATTCGGTTGAAAATGCTAATTAAGCAGTATCGCTTGAATCTGGGAAAACCTTAAATCCACATACTTGTTTTGGCGCGAAGAATACAACACTACGAACTATGACACTTAAGATTAATTGTCTTTGTATTAACTGAAAGGGGAATATGTATACGTTAAAATCGCACCGCTATTTGAAATTTTGAATTCCGAACGCACGAAACAAAGATGGGAATGAACGT
>DWJK01004793.1:0-11670 GCA_018248815.1 Croniades pieria auraria
GTGTGTATATATATATATATATATGTGTGTATATATATATATATATATGTGTGTGTATATATATATGTATATATATATACTTCTAGCGGCTTAGATCGTCGCTTCTATTCCAAGTAAATTCAAGAATGACTAAATATAATATCTGTAACATAAAACGTAGATGAGGTAACAACATATGTATGTGTATATTAAAACAACGCTGGACGATAGTGTTTATAAGCAAAGTTATATAATATCCGTTGTATATATGCATATGTATTTGTTACCATCGTAAAACATATATTATATAGTTTTACAACCCGACGGCGCTTGGCCTATAATCAACAATTTATTACTGGTAACTCTATCAAACCGAACGCGTGTATTTATTTACTGCCCCGTGAGAAAACTGACCCACCTCTTCTGAGAAATGTTACCTTTTAATTTCGAAATAAAGACACAATCCTACAAGTTTTATTGAAGGACTATTATTGGGTGCTATATTTTTTCCTTCTTGTGTTTTTTTTTCGCTACTCAGAAATCAAAGGCCGGCTGACAGGCTGAAGAGTCGTTTTTTAAGTTCAAGTGTTTCGGTAAACGGCATCGGTGCGTTTGTGTCCGTTCGATTCACGGTAGCTTTTCGAATAAAAAACCGTTGCGCGCCCAACTACACATTACATTGTTATTTTAGGTCTGAACAATGACACGATATTTATTGATCAGGCACCGGCGAGACGACATACAGTGATCATTATGTGCGCATGTCGTTTGTAAATTTCGAACATACGAATTTTTTTGATCCAATTGTCGTCCACAAGTGCCCAAGTTCAATATTAACATAACATCCAGTCTATATTTCCCCGAAGAAGTAGGCAGAGTTTAGTGTTCCCACTTTTACCATTTGTACTATATGTCCCATGGCATAGAGGACGAGTCTATTGCCAAGTTCTATGTTAATACCGTCATTTTAAGATATCGAATCGCTAAAATACAGCAAACTATAAATAAAACCGTTAAAAAAACTATAAATAAAAACGTAAATGTTATTTCTATTGTATTGACACAGTACATTTTACTTGAAGTTTTTTGTATTTATTTGTTTTATAATTATTGTCAAATATCATTATTCATAATAATATCAATATTAATTATAAACAAATCATTAAATAAACTCTGAGAGAAAAACATTAATTTAACTCTATTAGCCGTGATTAAATCGACGTAAATTAAGGTGTTGGCTACATAAAAGCTCATTCAATATTTCTGAAGGATTCCGAGAAGTCTGTAGCTCCGTTAACACTTCAATGGTGACGTATCAGGTGTCGTTTTTCGAAATCACACTACAGCTATTTGTGAATTTCGTTGTTTGAAACCACTTCCTATTAAAAGTCATGTTATAAATTACTTAAATATTTTTAAATTACATATTTCAAAATTCATTTCCCCGAATATAATAAATAAGTGTAAATTAAAAATCTGTTTTTCTCGTACGGAGTTGAGCTAACATATCCAATACTAAGGTGCCACTAAGTCGCTTGAACTGTGCAAAGCAAAAGTCGTTAATCCTCGGAAAAGTACGAATAATATGTGAAACAACTTCCATGTTGAAATTGTTTTCCCTTAGGATAGAAGAACTATGAAACAATAAAAAGGCTGTTAATGATGTGGTGAGTTAAATATAATGACATATATTATGTAGATACCAGCATAAAGATACCAAAATGTATATTTCTATAGCATTATATATTTCGACGTCAATGATATTAACTTTATCATTGCGTCCAGTTTTTATCAAACGTATTTAGGAGTAACGCGTATCTGTTGGTGTGAGTGAGCATGTGTGAGCTTGTGTGTGCATGTGTGAACTTGTGTGTGAATGTGTGAGCCTGTGTGTGCATGCGCGCGTGCGTTTGCGTTTGTGCCTGTGGGTGTGTATGTGTGTTACATCAGACGATGCGTATGTGTGTTAGTTCGTTGTTGCTAGATCCTAATAAAGTTTATAAGAAATCTGACGTGTTTTAGTACGTGTTAAAACAGAAAATATAACTGAATATAATGTCACTTTTACCTGCAACTTCTTTCGCACGCTCTACGATATCTTCACGGTATTTTTTCATGTTCGAATTGTTCAATGTCATGTTACTTTTTTGCTCGCTTTCTTTGAAGTTCAATATGAATATTAATTTTGAAACCGATATAAAAAATTTAAGTGACAAGATATGTTATTATCAAAGCCTCTAAATAGATATTGCATTTCTTTGCTTATCGACTATAAGAAATATGTTTCGTTGACATTTAAATATAAATAATATTAACCTTTCTTAACTTATATCTATTCGTAGAGTTTTTTATGCAACCTTCACAAAGAAGTGAGCGAATTGCAATATTTTTCATGTATTGGACATTAAATAGTTCTTATATTTTTATACATTCTCTGAAACAGTATTCGTAATAGTTTTTTTTAATATATTTTCATTCATTTCAGAGATACGATACTTTACCCGCGAATAGAGTAAACCAGTTACATACGCCACATGAATCGACTTCGCAATTACCCATTTTACATGTACTTAGGGATACATTAGGGAAGACAGGATGATTTATAAGAATATAAGAAATTTAGGTCACTTTCTAAATTGATGTATGTGATAAAAATGTCTATAAATGCTAATACTAAATCTTGCAATAACGAACAGAATTCGATCGCTCGATTCGTTCAACATTATTAGACTAAGGCACACAGTCATACAGCTCTCGCTTTGTTAAGTATGAATCTAGTATGTGCGGGTACCGTACAACGCAATTCGTTAAAATCAGGTTTAAAAACCCAAATTTTTTATTAATAAGATTATATCTAATTTCCGTGGCTGCCACTGCCTTTTGCTGACGTTACTGCTACTGCCCACCGTGTAAAAAAAAACCATATATTATTTTTCAGTACTTCCCTGTCTTAATGTCAATTACCTTTGAATTTACACAATAATGCCACTAATTATACGGCTCATTTGACACAATTTTACGTCCTTGCTTTGAAATATCCTCACGCTACTAAATCACCTTTGTGCCAAATCTTCGAATTTTAAACATAGCGTACTATTAACATCATTTCTGTTCCGATACATACGATACGAATACGACATTTTACATTCGGTGTTTTCTGCCTATCCTGTAAGCGACCTGGTGTGATAATATTATAATAATAAAATATACGTTATCGATACGTGTGTCTGAAAATAAAAACGATTGTTTACAAATTTACACTTCTCGAGAACCACAAAAAAAAAACTCTATCGCAAAATAAAACAATGGTGTCAGACAGCGAATTCATTTAGCGCCGGCAGCCCATACATCAGGCTCTAAACACACACGGTCGGTCCGGCTTCGATTCCAATAGTTATGCAAATAGCGACGGAGAATGTAATGAGTGGCCGGCAGTTATTTAGACCCGCCTCGTAAGTCAAACTCTGCTTCGGAATTGAACTCACGCTAACGAAATGTATAGAGTCGTTTCGTAAACGGTGTAGACGATTTAGAAATTGATATGCGCGTAGTTTAAAATTGTAATGATTCGTTTCCTTCACATATATCTATTTTACTTAGCTATTGATATGATTCTGTTTTACTTATATCACTGATTCAACAGTGGTACACGCGCTTTTGCGATCGCTCTAGGAATATGTCTTTACTTTAAGGAATTAATTTTTCCGATTTTGTCCTTAAACTTTAATTTTAATTGATCTCACTTAACCCAGAGTGTCTGAGTCGATGACTTGGTGTTGCAATGATAGTTGCATATCGGTAGAGTGACTAATTGATTTCCGTTTCGTGAAATTAAGATGCTTAGTAATACTGATTACAGGTTTTTAAAATTCTTCAATTCGTTAAATGTTTAGTGTGTTTTCTTAGTTTAACGCGACTCCACAGACGTCGCAGTGAGCTCATCTCACACCTCGGCCGGGCACGAAATTAATAACATGTTGATTTTTAATTTTTGTTCTGTTCTTGCACTTATTATTATTTAAACTGAATTTCGAGACATTATTTATGACTATTTATATAACATATGTTGATCATTTTTCAATGTTTCCACACAATTAACACTTCATTTCACTGTTAATCTCTTTTTGGGCGCTCGCTTTTTTTTGTTTTTAGCACATTAAGCCTTGCGAACCTTTCAATGGGTGTCGGTAAATTACGATACATTGCCATACAATGTTGCTGATACCTCAAAGGGGCTTATGAGAAATGGACTCGAACAGTTTTTGTTTACCCATTTAAATATTTATGATAAAATATTCTGCATAAGCACTGTATCAAAATATTTAAACGCTTGAAATATTCATTAAATATTTTGTATGTACCATTATTTCTTTGTTTATCACGACACTACAAAAATTAAAACCTCATATTTATGCTCTTAATTTTTATCGCAAACGTATCATATTAAAACCGAGTTGCCCGAGACTTAAGGCTTTTTACCTAATATAAGATGTATTTTACGTCTTGTAGTTTAGTCTACACATATTAATAAGAATCCCGTTATAAACAACTACAAAATTCCATATCGTACAAATCTATATATGCCTATAAAGACAGTGACAAAAAAATTCTATACCAATACAATTTTATCGTGTATTCTTATGGAATTTAACGTAGGTATATTCATGATCCGACAAGGATATTTTAACGGTCATTAATTGTAAATAAAATATAAGCATTGCTTGACTCATTGGTGGAGTGGTTACAAACGCGACTGCCGATCGAGAGGCCTTCGGTTCGATTTTTAGGTCGGGACTGTAGAATTTTTCTAAGTCAGAATTTCTAGTAGAAATTTCTAGTGGTTATTGGGAGTCTGGATCTACGCCCGGTGTACGGCAATAGGCTCTCTAGGTGAAACGTGGGCCTGTAGTACACTCCTCTGCCTACAACTTCGGGGATTACAGGCGTGAAGTTACATTTGTCAGACATATAAAATTGTTATTTGATTATGAGTTCATTATCGCAAAAATCTAACACTAACATGTTGGTAAATTTCTACTAACACTTAATCACAGCATTCCAGTCGTTTACAACGACAGTGTTCGCGGGTCTCAGAACGAGGAGGCTTGCAGCTGTACCGATGGACCGCACCTTGTCCAAGTACAGCTCGTCTCATTTCACACGCCTTACACCACATTACGGAGAACTCGGTTGCATGTTTCGTCGTGATGATTACTTGTGCTGTTCTAGCGAGCGATTGTAATATGTATTATCTATTCTGTGAATCAATATAATGGTGTAACGTGGGAGTGTTGCCCTCATCGTGCTCAGTGCCGAGCTATTGGAGAGGCCTATGTCTAGCAATGAACTTGAATAGGCTGATAAATATACTGATAATAGTGCTGATGATGAGGATTATAATGAGTTATACATTCGTTGCACTCATACATTAGATTATTCAATGTTATGATGATAGTTTAGGCGACCACATATACCTATAAATATTCAGTCACCTAAAGCGCATCATCTACCATTCCTCGGGCAGAATCACCACGACATTAATTTAGAGCGTACGCAATTTATTAATAGAACTATTCGTGTCTGTCTTAAAGGTGTGGTGCTTCCCACTAGTATATAATATATATATATATACATTATAATTATAAGCGAGAATCTCAACCCTCATGAACCATAACTAAGTAATATCAGTAAGTATCCAAAGTAATTCTAATTGTACTCATGCTAACATATACTAACTGGGCAAGCCTATACTAACAACGCTAATTTCTAACGCTCGTTACCAATTGATTGTAACTGACGGTTCTTATTGAGAATTTACACTGAGCCGACTGACCCACGCCCGTTGCCACCATAGCCGGAGGCGCGCCCAAAATCGATGAAGGACAGCTATAATAACGTAAGCCATTAAGTGCATGGATGTGTTATGATGAACAAAGCTATTTAAATATTTAATTCGTACAATCCCATTCAAAGGCAAGTCACAAATGACCGTGGGTGACTGGCCGTTTGTGACTGATTGATAACTTTAAAAAAAAGCAAACATTGCAGTCATCTTTACTATTTCAAATATCCAAATTGACAAGTAACGACATAAAGATAATGAAAATTGTTTAAAAAAGTTATTGAACAAAAGTAACGTTGAGCATTAATTCTTTTTGACAGAAAAGTCATTATCGCAGTTGATAAAAGTGGGTTAGGTATAGGTATAATATAATCAGAGCAAGGATTTTACGCAAAAAATACAGATATTTTTTAATGAAATAATATCCATATAATTGCTAACGGATTAAATGGACTGGCAAAAGAGTTAAAATCTCTAAAAGGTATACAGCGATATTAGCAGCGCTTGGGATAAAAAAAAATTTTTTTGTCAAAACATGTCACGTATATGATATTATATTAGAAAAACCTTCCAAAACCTTCACATATTTTTATTATGAAAATCCTTCGAAAAAAAAAACAAAATACTTTGACCTCGACCCAGTCTCGTATCGGGATTCGAACCCGAGCCTCCTGAGAGTATATCCCAGGTGTCCTATCCACTAGACCATACGAGATATGATAAGACGTACGAAATTTTAGATAGAGTATTTAATTTATTATTGTTAAATATATTTTTTTATTTCAATAAATTAACATTTGTGAATAAAGTTCAATTATTCTCAATGAAAAAAAAAAGAAAAAAAGCAGTGATAGCCTAATGGTTAAGAATTCATCCTCTCGTTCCGAGGGTGCTGGGTTTAAATCCATGACGCGAGTCTCGTAACAAAAGTGCGTTTTAAAGTTTAAAAATCACTTGCTAGCGGTGAAGGAAAGCATTGTGAGGAAACCTGCACACACCTTAGAATTTATTAAAAAAAATATTCTAAGGTGTGTGAAGTCTGCTAACCAGCACTTGGCCAGCGTGGCAGACTATGACTTTAACCCTCTCAATATGAGAGTAAACCCATATTCCAACAATGAATCGATAATTTATGAATATCTTGACTAAAATACTTAACAAATTGAATTTCACCTTATATATACATACCTGAATCCACTGCACTAGTAACATTGAATAAAAACTTACCGAAAACAAACGCTGTGGGATAGGCAGAAACTTCAGTCCATCAACATAATACTTAATATATTCAGATACATCTGGTGTACGTGAGATTCGCATCAAATGACATTCTTGTGTTATGTACCCTGAGATAGAATATAAAACAATATGAGCGCGAAGGAGTTACGCTTGTAATGAAAAGTTCGGAAGAAACACTGCGGAATGTCTGGTACGTACGCTACTATTACTATGAACAGTTATTTAAGTATTTAAAGGTTCTATTTTGATATGAAAGGTACATTAACACGTAATTCCCTTGGCTTATCTACAACTGTACCATTTCTGTGTAATAAAACACGAGGCATACACTAAAGCGTAATGTACAATGTATCGACCCCAAATTGATTATTCCTCTAACCGAACGGAAACCCAAAACCGTTTCGGGTCGGCGGTAGTGGTCTGGTAGAATACCGGTCGTTTATGACCAAACAATTATACTGTTTTTTACTGTTTGGCCGTCGGTTTATTGTCGGTTAGTAAACGGCCCGATCCGATCGGATTTTGTTACGCTGTAAAATTTGATTGTTTTCTTTTAATTGCTTTATTGTCGTGAGGAGCGTTTTGGAATTTGTGTCTTGAAGATATATACTATGAACATGTTTAAACAGAATGAAGGTAATATATATAAATATAAATAGAATTGTATTAAATCGCTCTTTTAATGTACATGTTTAAATGTGCTCGCAGTTATAACAATATAGCAAAACGCCGTGACAAATTTAAAACGTAGAGTCATTAGATAAGTAATTATTTTACTCGCATTCACTCTAAGCAGATAGCCTGAAGCGAGAGAGCACAGCTGAGTATCAACTAACTGGATGAAGCGGCTCTCACCTCTCATTGATACATAGTGTACGCCTGCAGCGACGAGCTAATACTGCGTTGGACAACTCTGACATTCAAATGTGCTAGTAAATTACGTAACTACGATCTGTAACGTCATTGCAGTCAAATGCCTTGTCAAATACATCAGCAAGTTGCTAAGGGCGATTCGGGAACAACTGTTGGCGATTGGCGATTTAGTTGCTTTTCGGTAAGTGGATGTCCGAACGCTGTGATCCAAAAATCTCCTCGCGAACATTAAGGTGATTTTAATAGCAGCGATTGAAAGTCATTCTTTTTACACGGTCGTTCAAGTTTTCGAGGCTTTTGTCATCTGCAAACATGGCCCATTACCACACTGAATCTTGACAAAGTTACCATGGGTGTTGATAATGTTGCTTTTCATGCTGCTATATTTATGAGACGAAATCATGGTGCACAAGAGTAGGTATTGCTTACAGCCAATTACCAGTTTACTTACGGATTAGTTTCATACACTTTTACGAAAAGACCCAAAGCCAAAAGCAATGCTAAAGCTAAATCTTTTTTCGCAACATTGTTGAATAAACTACGCCTCGTTTCAAGATTTTTCTATATTTACCGCAATAAGTAGTCGAGACTCGCTGCTACTCATCCCATTTTCCCCCTCGTTGCGCCTCTCCACAAAACAAGGCGAAATCGATAGAAACGCCAATACGGGCTATTTTGAGAATAAAAAGCAGCGAGTGGAAAAAATTTATTACAGCATCGAAACACCTACGCAAATTCGTAATACGATTTATTTTAAAACTTGGTAAATTCTCTTGCAATAAAACCAATTATGTATCTTTGATAGGTACTCAACTGTTTAAAAATACGTTTCACACGTTTCTCAGATTACGTGTCACAGATATAAATAATACTTGAATCTCCGTACGCGACATTGTTATCAATACTTGAGTATATCTAATGACTATCCTGCTAATGACCTTTACATCACAACTAAACGCCAAAAGAAAATACTTACTTGTTTTTAATAGGAATAGGCTCGCATTTACCTACAATCTCACGTAATGATAAACGAGATGTCTTTGCCTATTAAAATCGATATTTTAAGAACGCAGAACATCTTTAAGTATGACTAGATGCCTATTAAAATGCCTATTGTATTAAATATCATTATGAGAAATACTAGAGTTTAGTCCCAAATCCGTCTATTTGGAAACGACAATATGTTCTAAAAACCCTATTAACCATTTCTTTGTTAACGCGTAATTTATTTTTATAAACAAACAAAAAGTTCTTTCGTCTTTATAATATAAGTATAGATTATCGATGTTGACGGTACCATGAAACATTCTGAAGGAAAGGCTAGCGATCAATGCAATTTGGACTTTTTGAGACATCACAGACAAATATACATAACTTTAAATTTACTTACTAGAAGAAATTTACTATTTCTACAAGAAAAAAATTACTTTTAACGTTTGCGTCGGTAACCTATAACGGTACTACCTATAACGGTAGGTACCTTACCAACTTACCTATAACGGTAGGTACCTACCTACCGTTTATAGGTATACGTAAATCGACGTTACATAATTACCGCAAACCAATTACAGTCACGTCCACTCAATTATAACGACAAGATGATGCGTTTTCGTTCAAAAACGACTATAAAAATGTTTGATTTACGAGTTTAGATTTAAGTGCATATATCTTCGATTGTTTAATTACGACCGGGCAAATGAGCTGGCAGTCGGCAGTCGATTCGATCGCTAAATGCAAATACGGCAACCCCTCAATTTTCGCTGTAAGTGAGAATGTTTTACGACGGACGAGCAATGACGGCCTCTCGCGTATTAATTTTCTCAACATTTACGACCTCACCACGTATTCCTGCTTGTTAATATTGTGATTGATCATCAAACGCATATTAGAAACGGACGCTCGTAAGTACTCTTAATAATTACGCAAACAGTCTTTTTATATTGGTTTCAACTCACTCTCTACCTACAAGCAGAAGGTGAAGGAAACATCGTGAGGAAACTTGCATAGCTTAATATTTATAAAAAAAAATAAGTTGAGTACAGTCTGCCAACATGGACTTGGCCAGCGTGACAGACAATGGCCTTAACCCTCTCATTATGAGAGGAGACCCATATTTCAATAGTGAAATTATAAAGGGTCGAAAAATGTATTTTTTTTATTTTATTCTACTGCCATTGCAAAAAGGGATGGATCACAAAGTCTGCTTGCAGGTCGAACAAGATGTAAAAGGTTCAAACCGAAATTTGCCATTTCCATTTTTCCGTATTTGGATTTATGTTGTAAGCATTCGCAAATATAAATTAATGTGGGTTTTTCCCTAATGTTATCGAGAGCTACATTTGTGATATCCAAGTTGAAAGTAGAGCCTTATAAGTTGTACTTTTATGTGTACGCGGGTGATGAAAAACTCGCTTATAGGCATGCAAGATTCATTAACTCATCCGGTTCACATTACCGAAATTACATACATGTACCTTACAAGTCTATATCTAAATCGTTAAAGTCTAAATCGTTAAAGACTAAATCGTTGTCATCAACGTCGTTAACTTATAAAATACTAAACAGGTCAACATTTGGATGAGTGACCGTTGCTGCTGTCAAGCTGCAGATCCGTACACGCGTTCTCACACCAAATATTCATTAAAGTGTCGTTAAATTACAGTCAGTAACATCGAGGTCGATCAGCCTTGGAGCAGTGTGGACGATCCGCACCTTCACATTGCAGGAGACAAGCAGGGTAACAAAAAAGTAGCAAACGAACCACATTACGTCCATTATCATTACAGACATGCGGCAGTGCATTCGAGCTAACCTTTACTATAAATATACCTAACAATATTTGCCCACGTCGACAACATCGTTTAACTTGAACGAAACAGGCAAAAGCGCAATCATTACGAGTTTGAACTGCTCCTCGAAAACTCTACATAGTGTGTTCGCACAGCTCGGCGATTCAGCGGATAACAAGTCCCCATTCCTGGCCATTAAGTCGAAGGTTCCTTTCACAACTCGAACTAAACAACCGTTAAATTCGTACGTCGCAACGCAATAAGTCCAGGATTTTCGCTTATTGGAACGATAAAACGAGCGTTCTCTGAAGGATCTCCAAGTCTCGATTCACCGCGGAGCTTTAAGATTTTCATGTGCATACAGGCGACTTTATTGTCGTTATTAACTAGACTTTTCTGCTTGAGTGCTTTGTAGACAAAATAAATTGTTTGGAATAACATTTCCGCAGTTCCATCATTTAATATTATTTTTATTATTACTTCACGGCAAGTTCTATGCGGGTATAACTTAGCATCGACCCTTTAAACTTTCCATCGTTATCGTCTTCCTATAGTTGTGGAGAACTCTACGGTGAGCAGACTTCCTCGCAAAGATTTCGTTCACCTTTAAAATATTCTTTTGTACTGAAATGCATACCCAAATTTGAACCTAGGTTCCTCGGAATAGGTGGCTATATTCTAAACCCTGCGCTGCTAAACAATATTTGAATTGCATATAATTATCATTAATCAATACTTCCAACTAACACTACTTGCTGATTCCGACAACAATAGATACTTGATATTAATTCACAATATTTCTACTTAACAATAATATTTGAAAAGCTATAGAAATAAGTATACTCTTCATCTAAATTAATGTTGTTAGCGATGTCAAACTGAACAAACATTTCATTTTGCAGCAATCGAGCGTGCGCCGTAATGAGCCTCTCAGAACAATACTACACT
>DWJK01004794.1:0-11669 GCA_018248815.1 Croniades pieria auraria
GTCCGATACTAAAGTAGGCTCAACATGTGGGTACGAGATCAGCCAGCTAATAATCTACGATATGTGTATAAATGACTAAATACATACATGTTTCTTGTACTTGTCAGACAGTTAGGTTTCCTGGATAGGAATCGAACCCGTGACCCCAGGCCAGGGTCACTAGAACTCGATCAACGTGGTAAACTTTAGACTAGACCCTTCTAACTTTGAGGCACGACTAATGGATTGATGGTGACGATGGTGAATATTAGTATGCGTTATGGTACACTGTTTGATTTGATACCGTGTCATATACCCATTACACTGTTGTACCATTACTTACGGTGACAGGTTCGTTTTCATTAGAAAGAGTGCCAAGAGAATTTTTCCGCCGACTCTTTACTTCCGGTCTAACGCACGTCTGTGTTGGAGGGTCCGTGGAGCCGACGAAAGCTACATAATTCGCATGAATACGTATTTAACTCTAATTAAAAAGGCACACACATACTTCATGTTATGTTAGCTTACGACGAAATAAAAAATTTGATTAACGATATCGTAAATGTAATTCTAGAAACATGCCAAAAGCCAATCGTTCGAGAAAATAGTTTTTACGATCGTCTTTAGAAAAAAAAATAGATTCAACTGTGAAAGATCAGACACGAGACAGAATAGTTCCTGAAAGCGGTTCGTTTTCGATTCATCGAACGTTACATATTCGCTTGTTGCGAAGACATCGCTTTCGAGTTTTTCTATCGCGTAACCATTTTATATTTATTTCGACGATCCTTTTATCTTTCTATCGTTTTTATTGCCGTCTGAAGTTGACGCATCACTTGTATATGTTTGTTATAGAACTTCATTATTATCATCATCATCATATTTATCATAGCACCATTTATCGTTATACTGTTGAATACGAGTTTTGTCTCAAAAATGAGAAGGTCATGAATTAATATTCGATTAAAATTTGCTGTCTTTTGTGTTTAATACGTGATACAAATCAAAATATCCCAGTGCTGTATACCCATAAAGTTCCATTGATTTGCTTCAGTATGTTCCATAGCATTATCACCGTGCTCTCGTATTGTTCTAATCTTATTGTAACTCTTCCAGTTATATCTGGACGCTGTCGCTCCGTTACGTACGTATCTATTCGTTTTCTATCCTTTCAGACGCGTCGGAAACAGAAAAAACCTCACAGATAATACAATACATAAAATATTATCATAATTGCCCGTTTTGTTATACTGGCCAGCCGTCGATAACGTGGCTAACGGCCCGCGCCTGGCCGCAGTCGCGGGCGACGCTAATGAGCCGCGCTGACACACATACAGACAGCCGCACTTCTTGTTTATCGATTTTTTCAATGCTACTGTTGACATTAGGGACGATTCTCTTGAAATTCGCACATTTTCGATTGTAACCTTGTCTTGTAGAGGTTCGTTTGTTACACTAGTGTTTCGTTTGAATGCTGTTACAGGTGTATCCTCTAGATCAGAGTCACGAGTTTTTAATTTGATTGATAGTACGAGTGTATTTTGCAAATTCAGGATAATTTTCTCCCTATGAATGAATTGGATTTTTAGTTTAGGCTCATATATCTAATATAAAAGTAGATTAACCTTCTATTAGAAATTGCCAACATTTTAGATATTTCCATCTGCAGTTCCAACATGTTCCATGTCATGTTGGATCATGTTTTGTTCATTCATTTTTACTATTCGCGGTTTGTTTGTATACTACATGTTTATATCCTTCATCGCACCGGACATAAAATATCGTATTCTATTGCTACACTGATGTTTCGAGCAAAATTGATTACGATTCAGTGCAAATAGATTTAGAAATAACAACATCTGGTACGGTTCCCTTTACCTGACTTGGCATTCATCCATTAGCCAAGTGGAATCCATCGTGACCGTGAAAATTACCAAGAATCGATTAGTTTGAACCGCGTAAAACCTCCTCCACTGGGATTAATGTGATTAATTAAACGAAATGACCGACAAATTAATATGAATATAGTTTTCAAGGAACTATTATAGGTCCACCTATCTTTATATAGCGTTATCATGTCAAATGCTTTTAATGGAACTTGGAAAACTTTTAGACCATTAGGATTATTAAATCGAGTCGTAACAACTTTGATATTCGTAGTAATTATAAAAAAATATGGAAGATCTTCAGCGAATGAGTTCTGCTTCAAATTCAGCAACGGCTTACCTAGTCCTCTTGTAACGCAAATATTCGTTTCTTATCTGTTGATCTATCTGGTTGTTTACTAAGTTCAATTTTCACAAAAGTAAGTAGCGAATACCTTTTGGGACTGTAACGTGGACATCGAACTGTTTTTATATCCCACTGCTGGTCTTCATGATAACGAACGATTATCACCAACAAAAACAGATCTTCAATTATTGGTTCTTAACATTGAATCTACGCATAGTAATATGATTACTAATAATAATTTTCTGTAATGCATTCGATATTAACGTGGGTTTGATATTTTAAGCTTCGCGATTAACTTGGGAGCGATGCGCGTATCGGCTGTATGAATTTCTATTGCGATGATCTTACCTTGCCGCGCGCAGGATTTCGACTTCTGTATATTACGTGTCTGTCTCTGGGCGTCATGACGTAATGTTAGTATTATATGCTTTGGTATATCACCATGATACATCTCTCTCATCTACATCTTTTGAGTGCTCCAGATTTGGATTCGGTTTTTTTTCTCAGATCGAGCAGGTTTGGACTGCAGTTATACCACATTGGCTAACTGCGAATTAGTAGAATCTACATAAAGGACTTGAAGGCGTTCAGATTTCATCAAGAGAGTTTCTTTTACCGTTACAGGGAATGCTGTCGAACACAATTAATTTTATGTTGAAAATGAGTCTAAACACATTTTTAAAGAAGTCCAAAAATGTATGACTTAACAATTCTAAAGTCGTTATTTAGATCAACATTGATATTGATGAATTCGTATGATTGAAATGACTTCTTATCATTACGACTACGAAACCCTTTTAATTGTAGACAATTAAGTAGTAAAAATACATTTTTATTCTACCTATTGAGGTTTTGTACCATAACAATAATATCGGTATGACTGAAGACTTAATTGAATGCGTAAGCGCATAATTATCATACAGTGATTTAATCTATAGGAAATCATAACAGTCTATTCGTCTATACAAATGTGCATAGTTACTAAGCTACTGATCGTTGCGCGGAACACATTTACACAGCTGTGCGCTGGTGCCGCGTTTTGAATCGGCCGGTTTTATGACTACCCTTGCAATGTTTGTGAGCGGCATTTCCTTTGGCACGATCCAACGTGGATTCGATCAATTTTGGAGCGTAACCTGTATATCAATCAAGACATGTGTTGTTACTTCAAAACTACTTGTCATCCGATTTTATAACCCAATAATAATAATATTTTAAGGCATACGACTTTCCGTTTACACAATCGACAGGACCCTATGCTGGAGTTACTGCCCTTTTCTAGCACTAGAGATGTTCCCACCGTTAAATGTGACATTGACTAATGTCATAAACATGCATATCCCATTCATTATTTAAATAATCTGTATACAATGATACGTTTTTAATTACTCTAACATTGTTCGAGAACATTGCTACTGTCCTCGTAACAAAATACACATTTAATTGTGTCAGCTGTCATCGTCAAGCTTTTCATCGTTCCACTGTTGTACTAGAATCTCCCGTCAAAATAAAAAGAGTAGTAGGAGTGAGCACCTTTACTTTGGGGATACACGTGTTGCGTTTCAGAATGGAACATCCTCAGGGCTACAGATATCAATATGTAATCTGCAACCGTGGGCACTGTTAAACATAAGATTTTCTTATTAATAAGATGTTGTTGGTTTGCATAAACATTTTATTCGTTAAATATTTTGCCTACATGTTTTGAAAATAGCTTAATCATCGAATTTTACGTCTGTATAATTATCTCAGTTTTTGAGAAGAGATCGGTATAAAACAATGTTTTCATACTCTATTGTTTCATATCCAATGTTTTCATCTCATTTCGTGTTTTCACACTTTACTAGTAATTGTCTGATTAACACGTTGTTTCCCTTGTTCCCCGCAGTGACCTGGAGCCGGGCGCGGCGACCGCTCCGTCTGGCAGCTCCAGCAGCTCCAGCTTGTCGTCCAGGAGCAACGAGAGCAACACCGTTGCCGCCGAGCAGCAAGGTATATTTGGTATCTTTTTAAAGTAGCACATGAGCTATTTGCAATGTTCCAGCGTCATAATACGATTAGTTTTTACTGCTACGATGTTACTGCTACGATGTTACTGCTTATTCCAATTACATATCGGTACCATACAAGCTGGAGGAAGCAGCTAGTAAGGGTTGGTTTGGCGGCAGTATGTATCAGTTTGACGCAGAAAAGTCACTTTACAAAATGCGCAAATATCTAATACAATATAGGTATCAGGTGGCGTCCATCTTGCCTACTACATGAAACAAAATCCCTAATTCTCTCCCTTTTAAAATTTACATAAAAATAATTGCTTGGCGCCTTCTAGCGTCCCAATCGGACTGGTCAGAGGAGGAGGAGCCTCTGGCGGCACAGTGGGCCGACAGCTTACCGCCGCACGTGCTGGACTCCTTGCTCCTGTCCGCCAGGATACGGAAACGTCAGGAGGTTATACATGGTAAGCGACCTTTGATATCAGCTATTATTATCATTACATAGAGTCAAAACAGGTCCCACCGAGTGCCAAATATTTATATCTTCACAAACCTGACCTTCGGGTTATAAGTTTGATATTTCATAAGAATGTTTTGTGTATTTACCCAGAGTAAAACAGAAACGTAATGCCCATTGGTAATGAAATCCCCTAAGGTAAACGAAAATAGTATGTACTTGCTCTCCCCAAATCTTATCTCAATTTCCACCACTGTAGACCTGGAGTTGACCGCGTTTTATTCAATCGTGATTCCAGAACTAATAGTCTCCGAGGGATCTCACGTCCGTTGGCTCAAGGTGCTAGGCAGCGTATTTCTGCACCCTCTTGAGAGTCAGCCATCCCTGCTGCCGGCCGAGGAGCTGAGAGCGCTCTTCCCCAATTTGCCTGGAGTGAGAGAGCGCCACACGAGGTTGTACGCGGAGCTGAGGAACGTCAGGACTGAAGCGACCAACCACATTGTCCAAATCAGGCCCATAGCAGACGCCATGTTAAATACCGTAAGCTTAACATGTACTCTTATGTTTTTTACAAACAATCGTTCATGTATTTTGCAAGTGAATTTTAAGATAAGAAATGTTCGTTTTTATTTTGAGCCCCAACATGCCCACCGGACGTGGTAATTGTGAACAAAAGCCCCTCAGGGCGGGCAGACCTACATCTAGTAATAGAGTGAGATAAACTGATGGTGTTATCGGTTGCGCAGCTGGGCGAGACGGGGTACGCGGCGTGCCTGGCGCGCTTCTGCCGCGGACAGCGCATGGCGCTGGAGGCGCTGCGCGAGCGTCGCCGCAAGAACAAGGAGCTGCACCAGTTCCTGGCCGGCCGCGAGCAGCTGCCGCTGTGCGGCCGCCTACAGCTGCGCGACCTGCTCGCCTGCGTCTGGCAGAGGTGCGCACACGCAAATACATTGACTCGACTACCTTTCGACCTTCTATCATAAATTTAGTGCCGCGTTTACTTGGCCTACATAATAATTGTCGTTGAATTTTGGAAGTATTATTGCATTTAATACTCTATCCTACTATTCAATGATATGGTTATTTTATTTGCTAGGATTACTTCCTAAGATTCATTTTTATCAGTAGTGGCATCAAATACCAGCCGAAGGTAACACACGACATCCAGGTTGTTTAACTTAGCCGTTTAATGTGCTACGATATCGACAGGCTAACAAAGTACCAGCTGCTGCTGGAGGGCATTCAGAAGACGGTGTGCGAGGAGGGCGAGGAGGGCGAGGCGGACCGCAGCGAGGACGTGGCGCAGCTGCGGCGTGCGCTCAGCACCGCCAAGGAGGTGCTGCACAGCGTCGACACCGCCATCCGCACCGCCGAGAACGAACACCGGTCCGTGCCCGCGCTCTTGTCATCGCCGTCATACATTATGTGATACGTCGGCGCGCGCTCCGCCGTCCCACGCTAAAATACTCTCTAATATATTTTCTCAAGCACACTAAAGCAAGTAGAGCTTCAATAAATATCTTAGAAAAACTTAGACCTTACCTGAAACGACAGTTATCTAATCCTATACTGAGCAGTAAGGTCTTCGGTAACCAGAGAGAATACATATATTTTCTCAAGCTGTCTAAACGAAGTAGAGCTTCAATAAATATCTTAGAAAAACTTAGACCTAACCTAAAACGACTGTCATCTAATCCTATACTGAGCAGTAAGGTCTTCGGTAACCATATAGTATACAAAAAGGCTACAAACGACACCTCCATGTAAACCATGTTCTGTAAATAAAGATTATTGTGAACACTAATAGTCAGCATAAAAATATTTTTCCTGAGTAAACAGTTAACCCCACAATCTCAATCTTCTTTAACTTAGAAGTCAGATTCGCTAAATATTGGTTCAATGTATCAGTTATACGCTACGTAATAATTACATAACACTCTTTTGGAAAGATAATTGAAATCTCAACATACATTTGTATGTGTGTGTTTGCCTGTTAATTATTAATTATAAATATGGTGTGCAGGTTAAGAACGATCCAGAACAAGCTGGAGGTGCGGATACCGGGCTCGTCGGGCAACGAATGGGACGAACTGCGGCGGCTGGACCTCACGCAGCACGCGCTGCGGCTGGAGGGAGAGCTGGGCATCCGGAACGACAGCAACAAGAAGATGATGGTCCTCGTGAGTACTTTCATCATCAACAAGCTTTTATGGTTGCTTTGCTCGACTTGGGTCTCCTGTTAGAATGAGAGTAACAGTTTATTTATACTATTCACAGAACACTACTTATACCCCACCCCAACATACTCCTGTCCGTGCCACCCAAATGTTCCAGTGTGTATTTTAATTGTTCTCATATCAAGCACCATTTATCATGAGTTGGCCAGTTATAGACATATCAACAGCAGCTACATGTTTATACTGTGTGGATTGCAGGCGCTGATGCTGGAAGAGGCTCTGGTGCTGCTGCAGCGCGAGGGCGACAAGTTCGTGCTGCGGCCCATGGGCCCTGGCCAGCCGGGGCAGCTCTCGCCCCTCATCAAGTGGTGCGTGTGCCCGGTTTTGTCCTAATAAGTTGTAGGTTCAGTTCAAGCATATGATGTAGCACTCTCTCCTACACGAACGCCACGCCACTCCACTCTTGCCCTAAATTACTCCATAATAATATTATTTAAAAACTATTTTTTAACAATAACCCCTTCTGTGTGCAGGGATAAGGTACTGTTCAGACCGAACGCAGCCGTGAAGAACACGTTCTTCCTAATGAACATCAATGGTGTGCAGATGCACGAGCTGTCCGCCAACACCTCGGCCGAGTACGCCACGTAAGTAGCACACTATCCCTATCTATTTGTCCAATTATACATATGTGTGTCCAACCTCATATAAACAAGTACAACAATTTTGATGAAGTTTTCATTAAACAATTTTATATTATGTAAGTACCTAACTTGATTGTAGACCATCCCTTGTCCAGTTTTAACATGGCTATGAACACATTGGGTATAAATAATAACACCTTTAATATTTGCTCTCTTATTCCAGTTGGGTCAAGCATATCCAAGAGGCGCCGCTGGCCAAGTTGACGGAGCTCAAGCCCAGTCTGACGCCCTCGCACCAGCACACAAGGTCTACTGACGACTCCGGTGAATATTTATATATTTATTGTAGTAATTATTGCAATTAGATTGACTTTTAAAACTGCTCTGTGTCCGATTTCACATAGGACTTATGTCCAAGGTCAGTGACTTATTTGTTAATTGTTAACAGCTGTAGTCGGTATTCATGAATAATATTTTTAGTTCTATATTAACCTAATAAATACATAATTATGTAGATGGGGTACCTGACGATGAATGTCCATTTGTGGCTGTGTCCAAAAACCAAATAGATAAAAATATGTATGGTAAATGAATAAGATTATTTGTTCTGTGTATGAGTGTACAATTGTCTAGATGAGTACGGTTTTAGAAAATTATGTATATAGTTAGATTATCACCTGTCCGGTTACAGCATAGATTCTTCTGAATTTCAAACCAGCTTGCTGTAGGAAAAGAAGTAATCCTTGTAGAAACAGGTGGAGGTGTGGTGTTAGAGGTAGTTCAATTGTAAATGATGACGGTGGCAGGTATCAACGTGTCGAGGAACCCGTCGGACGCGTCGTCGACGTCGTCGTCCAGCGCGCCGCACTACGACAGCGCCGAGCGCGACGCGCCCGCCGACAGCGACGCGCCGCCCGCCCCGCGCGACCGTGACGTCGACAAGGACCGGGATGGGGAGAAGGAGAGGGAGAGCGAGAAGGAGAAGGACGGCGACAGTGATGTAGATTCTAGGTTAGTATCATTCGGTTTTTACGGCCTCGGGTACGTGGTCAAGGTGTCGACATTTAATATCGATGCTCATTGTATGTCAAGTTAATGATAAATGAAGTAATAATTGGTCGAGTGATTGCAAGCGCGACGACCGTTCGGGAGGTCCTGGATTTTTGGATGGTAAAACGTGGGAGTGTACCATACCCCTCTGCCTACCCCTTCGGGGATTATAGGCGTGATGTTACGTATGTACGTTTTGTCACGAAATAATAATTGGGTGTGGTCATTTCTACGTACTAGAAGTGGTTTAAATAATGTAACAATACCGTGTACGGCGTGCGCGCAGGCCGCGGCGCGCGGCGGTGGGGCGCGCGTGCACGCACGGCGCGGAGGGCGGCGCGGAGGGCGGCGCGGCGGGCGGCGAGGGCGCGGAGGGCGGCGCGGCGCTGGAGGCGCGCGGCGCCGTCACCGTGCGCGCGCCCGCCGCGCTGGCCGCGCTCACGGCGCAGCGCGCCTACTCGCACCACGGTACCGCAACTTACATTATCATTATCCTCTTCTTATAATGAATACTGAAAGAGTACCGACAATCTTAAATGTTTTTATATTCATTTGGGAATTATTTAATTAAGAATTAACCTCAAAGACTCCTCAGATTTTTTAGGTCATACTTTACGCACAATCTGTGAAATGAATAATAAAAGTTCCCTTGTGGATTGTGCAGAGCGCCTGCGTCGCCTGGACCGTGCCATCAGCCACGCTCTCCGCGCCAAGAGCGCGGTGGTGGCGGAGCTGCTGGGCGTGCCCAACGACTGCTACACGCAGGTGGCCGAGCTGGCCGTTGCCGAGACCCTGGGACATGGTGACCATCCACTACATTTATACTATTAACAAAATATGATAAACAATGCTGATTGACTGCTTTGTTAGTTCAGTAATTGCAGGAGCAACTGTTGACTAAGAGGACCTAGATTTTATCCCCTAATCAGAAAAAGCCTAATTCGGTATTCCTCGTTGCAAATTTGTAATAGTAGCAGTGAGTGTCAATTGTACCAAGAGTATCTCAATAGGCTTATCTTTTCTTACGTTTGATATATAACTAGGGATAAGTGGTCTAATGACCAAAGAAACTGATTGCTTAATAGAGATATGTAAGTATGATTCCCACAGAGGTGCCTCATGTGTTCGTCTGAAAAAAATCTATACAAGAAAGTATTTACTTATATCTATTGTATATTTAACTTATCCGTCACCTGGGTACTATAAAATAGACATTTTTGCTGGGGTTTCACGAATACAGTAGTGAACATAATGGACTACAACAGGGTTTCTCAAACTTTTGGCGTCATGAACCCCTGTAAAAGGTTTCAGATGACAGTGAACCCCCTGGAACAGTTTCCAGGTGACAACGAACCCCCTGTAAGAGTTTCCAGAGGATAGCGAACCCCTTAAATAACTAATTGAATCGAAAGAAAATAATAAAGTTTACTGTTGAAGAAAATAAGATATTTACGTTAAGAAAAGGTAACAAATACTGTGTAAAAAATATCTTTTTAATATTAATGATAGGTGAGCTTTTTTGTTCTTCAATATGTAACCTAGCAACGTCATATCAATATCATAACACCCGTCGGGGAATAGCCAATGCTTTGCCGGCTTAGATGAAACCTTGTTTGTTGTCGCAAATAAAGTCAAGTTTAGGAGTGATGTTGGACAATATTAATCTTTATTCTTACCCCACCAGCCGCCATTACGTAAATCTTACCCCGAACCCCCTAACCTGGAATTACGAACCCCTGGGGGTTTGCGTACTACACTTTGAGAAACCCTGGACGACAGTATTTAAGCTCCCAAGCCAGGCTGCTAATATATAGATATTACGTACTTGGCGGAATTCGCTACACATCTATAATTATTGTGAACATCGGTAATGTAGCTTATAACTGTGTTGTTCGTCAGACGTGAGCAGCGACCGCGGCGCACCGCCCGACGTGCACCAGCTGCTGCTGGCGGCGCAGGCGCAAGGTAACTACTTTACTATATATATCATTTATACCTTATATATTTCTGTGTATCATAGTATGTTGTTATGTATTAATTATTTATTTTTAAGGTTTTTTTGTGCGAAACAATTGATTTTAAATGAAATACTAATGAAGCTATTTGTCATGCAACACATAAATGTGTTATACGTAAATTGAAACAGATGATATGAAACAATTATTATAGTTTATAATAAATAAGTTATTCTGTATTTTTTTAAATTTGTATTATTAGATTTGATATTAATATGTCTGTTTTATGATTCTATCTATATGAATCAAAGACAATATTATAGAGTTTTCTACTTGTAGTAATGTAGGAGCGTATGTTATGACATGTCAACTGTCATTATTTTCTGTACGGTATGGCTGACGTGACGTGTGCGTACGTACTCCTTCATAATAGATTCCTATTACAGTTTTGTGTGTTATTATGTAATATTAATTAGCTAGGAGATTTTAGTTAGTCAGGTGAGGCTTACATCGTTACGATCGTTCGAAAAAATGTGAATTTGAGCTGAACAATGAGATGCGACGTCGACGAAGGACGTCAAACGCAATGAATAATATAAACTGACAATGAAATAGGACAGTATTTATTGGCGTAACGTGGGTTTTACGCAGCATATATCGTAATAGTGCTCGTGCTCGAAAAGCTGCGCTCGGCCATCTTCGATTCGCATGCGCGGTGGAGTGATTACGGGGAAAAGACGGTACGTTTCGTAGCGTAGCGAGACGGGCGACACTGAGGCTACCGCACGTGTTGCAGCGAGCCAGCTGACGGCGGCGCTGAGCGGCGCGCTGTCGGTGAGCGAGGCGGCGGCCGTGGCGGCGCGCGCCGGCCGCTGCGCCGCCTGCGCGCGCGCCCGCGCCGCGCCCGGTACGATACTTGCCCGCCCACCGTTCATACCATTTAAGACACTTAACACTGCAATCTTTTTTGTCTGTATGTCACTTTGTCACCCTGCCGCGACATCCCTCTAGCAGAGCAGCCGGTGCACTTGTATAACACCAAATCGACTCAGATAAATCACTTTTATAAATCAAATATCCAACATCATATCGACGGTGGAATGAAAAAAGTTACCAAGCGCCATATTGCTAATTTCACAACAGAGCCGTTTATACATTCATTTTTTCTAAAAAAAATCGTA
>DWJK01004795.1:0-11669 GCA_018248815.1 Croniades pieria auraria
GGCACAAATACAATAGCAAGTGATATTTAAACTTGAAACGCACATTTTTAAGAGGTGCGCGCTAGGATTTGAACCCGAATTTAAAGATAATATTATTTGTCGTTTAATACTAGAGATTAATAATGATAAAAAACAATAATAATAATAATCATCGTGTATTTATAGTCGGTTATTTTGTTTCATATGTGCGGGTCTGTCTGTAATGAAATATTGCAACTGAATTTTAAAGTAGTTAACTTCGAGTGTTTAAAATGAAATGTGGGATACATGTTTAGTTTAGATGACAATGCATGGTCAATTCAGTGATATCATTCTAAATCCAATATGATGATGGCCCATGATGGCGGATTAGTTACTTTTTATACATTGCCATGATACTTTCTTGATGTTGGGCTTGTGCAGTGCTCAAAATGCAATGTAGAAGGTACTGTCAATCATTGGCTTCGAGTCAAACTGCGAAGTTCATTGTTCTAATGAATACTTGTTCATATTTTACATATGAAAATCTCCCGACAAGCTTTTTTATCATGTAAATTGTATAATGTCCAATAAGTGGGTAGATTTAAATTGCATTTAACATCTATTTTCTCTTTCTTAGAGCTGTCAAATAAAAGCATGTCATTAATTGTTCTTTATTATTTTTATTGGTTTCAAATCTGTTTCACAAAATTATAATTTTTCCAATATGCATATATGGCGAAAATGTTAAAATTTTTTAATTGTAAAAACAAAACAAATCATTTAACTCAGTTTACTCGACCTCAATTTGTGACACGCGAATTTTGAGTCGAGTTGTGTTTACAGAGTTCACAACTACGCACATGTCTCTTTCTACCTATAGGTACTTGTACTTACACATTGTTCTAGTAATGGACCGGGATCAGAAATTTTTAATATACATAACCGTATATTTTAATACTGTTTTAAGTTTTAAAATTCATAATAATGCCTCACTGATGCAAGGCAATACAAAAATAGAGTTAAGACTCATTTAAGTGTTCCCCTCCACGGAAATCTTTAGTAAAAGGCGAAAGATTTATACGTTTTGAAGGGAAACCAGAGTGACGAGAGCTGGAACTCCCGGGTATATACGTAACCTACAAGAAATCTTAACAGCGTGATTCAGGCGCACCACTAGCGACATCTAGTACGGAGTGTTATGTAAAAAATTATAAGCACAATCGCCTAAAACGGTTTAAAAGAAACAGCGCCATCTATTTTAAAATACACCAACTATTACAATTTAAATGAGACGTTTAAGTACAATTCAAATGAAAGAAAAAAATCGTATAAGGTGGCGTACAAGTATTCGAATCTCGAACTTTCACTATTTTATACCAAAGGTATTGCTATCGTTATGGTATATTTACATCTAGTGACAAAATATTCACGCACACACTCAGGAGCTTTCGAACATTCGAGCTTGCGGTTATGTGCCCATTTATCTTATCAAAAAGCTTAAAAGTTTCTTAACAATTCCTGACTCGGCTGTGAAAACTTGCACCTTGATTGATGTTATGATAAATGTAGAAGGCTAGAGTTATATAACTCTACCTGCTTTAGGGATTTTCTACTTTTAGAATTTTATATAAATGCTAATTCGTTTCTGAGGTTTATTTTAAACAATGTAAATATGACGTAATGTTTTTAAAATCATTGATAGATCCTTACAACCCGACGTAGAGTTAATCCAAAATTACAAATTATAATTTTTAACAATGAAAAGTGAAAACTACCATATTTATTTATTACAGATGAACAAACACATTTAATAAGGCCTCGCTAAGGCAAGGCGTTACAAAAATAGAGTTTAGTTTACATAAATATAAATCAGTGACGAAAACTTGAACGCCCCGGTATATACGTAACCTACAAGAAATCTTAACAGCGTGATTCAGGCGTACTAGTAGCGACATCTGATCATACACTGTTAAAGTAATATTGCCAATGTAAACAGCGACATCTATTGTTGAATATTGTTGTTATTCAAGCATAAAGAACATCTTAGAAACTAAACTTTGAGGGCATACCTGGATAAAAAGAATTGAGAATATAATTATTATCACAGCTAATACAGCATACTTTAATAACCATTGTAAAGACATTTCGAAATTATTCATTTATTTGGTACAACAAAAGTCATATTATATCTGATACGACACATCTCATTGATTTTAATCTTCACATGGTAATAAGAAATTAAAATCACACATATAATTATTTGTAACTTGGATATGTTAGTAATTGATACAGTTTTATCATAAATACATAAACTGAAATGTATACAAACATACATACCTCGTGGTCATATTAGCACATATTTCTATACACTTCTAACATATTAACAAGTCTACAGCCCGTCTCACATGTAATTATTTTTATTGCTTGAAAACAAAAATCGTGACTTGATAACCAAAAAGACACATAACTAATTCTAACTGCATGTAAAATAAAATCGTGTATTTCTGATGAAATAGACATTTACAACATGCTACACCAGGCTCACAGAATATTATGATTATGTAAGGCCATTTAAGGCAATGTAAATAATGAATAATTGTAGTTTATGACAGGGCGAAGCTGCTGGAATTGGAAAGCCCGGGACTGGAAGAAGTGCCGCTGTTTAGCGAATTTAGCGAAGGCCTATGTCCAGCAGTGGACATCCAAAGGCTGATGATGATTAAAGCAATGTAGATATATTAATACAAACCTTGCAGTTGAGTGGAGGTGTCAACAATGGCTCTTAACACTGAGTTGTCGACGAACTTGCAACAGTTCAACCGAAGGTGTGTTAACTCAGCACCACTGTCTCTCAGGAAACTGTCAATTGGAAAAATATATGTATATGTAACAGAAACATATACATAAGTTTTTGTAGTACTTTTTCTGGAACGTTCTTCAATTATGAATTCTGTTCAAGGTCTAAGTGCTATACTCATATTTTTTGTGGTAATTTTTCAGGAACATTCTTCAGTTTTGAACCTTCTACTGAAAGTCTGGTTTAGTGCCCTTGCAGCGGGTTTCTTTTTTCACTTAGCTGTATCTCAAATAGAAAACTGATTCTAACAATAAAAAAAAACGCAAATAAAACACTGAGATATAGAAAAAAATTTAGACACGTCTTATAAAAATGGCCTATTCAACATAATAAAAATGTACCGAGGAGATGATTTAACTGCATGTGTAAATATAATGTTGATGGACACAGGTGCCGAGTGAGACCAAGGCCTATCTTGAACAAATAGGTACTCATTGATGTGGGAGTTAGAAGTCTCCAAAACCAGTGTGTATGTATGAAGAGAGTGATGAATGTGGAAGAAGCAAGGCAGGTCTGCAAGGATGGGGATATTTGGCACTCCATGCTCTCTGCCTACACAGTAAGGAACCCGGTGTGATTACATGTGTATATAACATTTACATTAGATATAAAATACATAATATTATGTTTTAATATATGTTAATTATTCCCAATTGATTCAATAGGCAAACATTGGTAATAATACTTTATTCCTAGGGAATAATGTTGTGTTTTCAATAACAAATGTATGTAACTATTGTTCAACATATGAGGTCAACTGCGAGGTTTCAATATCAAGGTTTCATAATGCAATGGTTAAATGGTTATCATTTGTTTGTTGTCGCTTTGACTTACAGGTTATAATTATTTTTAGTCATAATAATGTAATGAGATTTAAATGTACATATTAAATTCATTGTTTTTTAAATACAAAACTAATTATAACATAAAATGGTAGTTAATAAGATACCTGATTAGAGCCAGACAACGAGCTTTCTTTCTAATATGTAAACGAAATGAAATCATAAGAATTCAAATATTTAATTTTCTAAATATGGCATAATTTTTTTTGACAACCATAGATACAAAGTCAATTCACTATGAACTATACTGCCGCATATATGCCTTTTACGTGGTACAGCAAATGGATGTGGATAATAGAGCTAGCATTGCTGCTTTACAGCAGAACGGAACAGTGAGCATAGACATGAAGTTCATAATACGGACTCAGATTTATGGCCCATGTTGGTAAGAGTTTAATGCCAAGCGGTGGGACAATATATGCTGTTGATGATGATAATAGTAAAATTGTTAATGTTGTTGATGATGCTGATGATACTTACTTGACCACGTAATGAGGTTGAATCATGCGATGGCTGCCGCACCAGGAGAGGTCTAGTTTCTGTAGGAACTTGCAACGCATCGACAGTGTTAGGAGGACCTGGAACAGCCATAAATATTGGTTAATATTAACCATGGGGTTGTAACAATAACTTCTATGTAACTGTCTACATACAAACACTGATATACAGCAAACAGTGTGTCAGATATAACGAGGGTGACTGAGATATTTCTTCATGAAGGTCGACGATGACATAATATTCTGCAGTACAGTTTTAGATAAGTATTAATTGTTCGTATATAAAGATTAAAAAAGCAAACAAAGATTATAAGTATCTCCATATAGAACCACCAGTAAACATAATAACTCACATCGAATATCAGGGGCGACCCAACGACCTGATAAGGGGTGCAAACACGTGGTTAGTAGGCAATGACGTCATACGCTCTTACCAAATTAATTGCATGGAAAATTTATTAATATTCAGCTGTCATGTGTATGTAGATTTAATTATTGAACTACCGTCATTTATCATAATATGAATATTAGCATGAATTTGTATTGCAAATTAAATTTGGAAAGGAATTGTTAGTATTGTTATTATATCGTCCGGCCACGTCACTTGCGTTCCCCGTTCTAATTACGCAATAGGTTATAAATATAAATACATAAATATATCAGCGAAAAACAAAACAGTCAATTAGTCGACATCCAGATTTATATAGTAAGCGAGGGTCTGTCCCTTACAAAATTTACGCATTTTAAAATTATTTATTTAATATCCTATACTTCAATAAATGGAAACTATACTTCATATTAAATTTATGTTGCCAAGTGTATATGTAAAGTAAGAGATAAAATACATTAATCGGTGTCCGTCTCAATGACCTTAAGAGCATCAAAAGGGCCGGTCGAAGGTCCCCGCACTGGCTCCGGTCCAAAGTCAATACTGAATACAAATGGTAGTTAAATACATCCTATAAATTAATAAAATGATACAATATATTAGATCATCAGCATACCAACATGACAAACAAGATTCTGAACTACCATCTCCATTTTGTAAAAGCGACCATGACCAACGTTAATTTAAGGTTTATAACATAAAAATTTCCCAGCACAATCGCTAAGTCGATGGCATGAACTGTCGGTAACTCATTCTATATACACTGCCACTAACAGCCCTATCCCAATAATAGTCCTATTCCTAAAATAGTCCTGTTAGTTATATTCGAGGTTAATTGTAGACGTCTATGGGCGGCAGCAGCCCCTTCTGACTGCTGCTCTCAAGAATACTCTCTGGTCTGTTATCTCCAACGCGCCAAAATAACTTAAAAAATCGACAACTTAAAGAGAATCTCACTTGTGATCGAACACAATGCCAGTAAGGTCTTAAATCGATGCTTCTGTACAGGATAGCGTCCGACGCCAGCCTGTTGAAGTGCCGGTTGACCTGCGCACAGCGGCACAGCGACTGCATGTCCAGGTACTTCATCACGCATAGTATTGTCTCGTCCTGCAACAGAACAGCAGTTTTGAGAACCGATCGACAACACAGTGTATACCTAACAGACACTTCTCCGAACAGCAGACAGTCTTTGGATATCCGTTTCTGATGCAGACAGCGAAACTACTCTCGTCGAAAATACCGAAAAATATATATGTATATATGTTAATATTTAGGACACATTCAAAACAAGCGTCCAAAACACGCGTCAATAGACATTTTTGTTCAGCGTGCTGTATTGAGGCTGCACCCCACTTACCATCAAGTGAGATCACAGCGTAGCGTAAACCTAAATGTCTTAAACCGTTCCAATGTTTAAATCCCATCTATGCGTCTCTCCGTTTATAGGTAGGTGTATTGTATCAAATGTCTGTACTATACGTGTTCCAATTTTAATTTATTGAAATTAAATATTCCTATTCCCTTGTTATCGCTCCGCTGTTGCTAAAAGTATCCTCTAATAATTAGAATGAGAGTGTTAAAACCCACAGAGCGTACACTTCATTAATGTAAGTACATACATTCATGTTACCAACTATTTCCTATACCCTCAAAATATTACAACAAAAAATGATTTTATGGCACGTGCCTTAAACAAAGTAATCTTAAACAAATTTCAGTTAAAAAAAGAACAGAATTTTCCATCAAATATACGGTTACGTAGGTAAGTAGGTACAATATCAAAATGAACCTTGTATGTCGCTACTGAGTCATGCGCATTCGTATCACGCGCGGTGCGACGAGGTCCTTCATTTATCATTATTTCTGAAACATCTTATGATGTTCTTACAGGTATTCGACGTTATCGGAAAATTGTAAGCTACCATCGCTCATTTCCGACTAGAGTGTAATATGTCAAAAACACTCTTTCAGGAAACAGTTCGGAAAGTTTGAAATCATAATTATAATATGATTTATAGACTATTCTATGATCTTTTACTATTAAATGTTTCCTGAGTAGTTAAACACACGATTAAAAATGTACCGGCTTAATTCACGTACGTTTTTTGGGATTGCCCGACTAGTTTCGGGCCTGTACGAGGTCCTTCCTCATGAGCACCCGTAGCTTGCAGCGAGGTCGCGACGGAGACTGATTATATTCTATGATATATAACTGTTATAATAGGCATAGAATAATTAGTAATTCAACGTTTCCAAACTGTTTTCTGAAAGATAGTGTTTTTGAGATATTACACTCTAGTCGCATATGAGCGACTTGTTCAATCCTACTAAGTACTCTTGTTTTTTTGCGTTTGATTTTATAATGTAATGTTTTCTATTTATTATCTGGGTACACTACCACGTGTTACCAAATACATTTGCGTCATACTATGGAACAAGTGGTGAGCCTGTTGCCATACACTGGGCGCAACTCCAGACTCCGAGCAACTACTAGAAATTTTAAGATAAAAAATCCTCTTTAGGAATTACAGTCGTGATGTTAAATTTTTTATATTATCTAAGTATACCTGAATTGTATTCGTAATTGATAAATTCTACAAAGTAATATGTGTATGTATCAATACGCGAAGTGAAATCTTCGTACATATACATTTATACCTACAGTCAAGAGAAGCTAACGGCTTACAGAGTTTGATCAATTCCAGGTGGAAATGGAAATCATGAAGAGTCGGGAACCTTTTCCGACAACCAAGTTTAGTATAACTATTTCTCTGAGGACCGCATAATTCAATGACGGAGCGTGGACTGATTCGGAACTCTGTTTATTGCGATTATAGTTTTTGATTTTAGGACAAATTTTATTGTCGGTATTCCCTGCCTACCCCGTAAAGAGCCTGGCGTAATACAATATTTGCTTAAAAACTGAATAATAAAGATCAATATAATAGTTTTTAATTTTCGGACAAATGTCATTGTCGGTGTTTTGTCCCTACCCGGAAAAGAACCTGACTTGACGCTTTAATAATGACTTAAAACTATATAATAAAAACGTATATAATAACTATATGTTTTATATACACAATGTAAATGAATGCAATTAGCATATCAACAATGTCCTAAGTCATGATTACTATTTATAGAATCGTCAATTACATACACATGAATGTATAAGGCAGTGACTCACAGCTAATGCTAAGATCGACTTTAATAGTTTAAACTGTTATCACAATTCATTACAAAGGGCAACGTTTTATTGTGGCAATAGAATAAGCCAAGTGGCATTACAAAACTTGATTTATTTCATAGACCATTACTATGGCATCGTACAATATACAAGTACCTCAAATAGAGGTTTGTGCAATGGTCGCCCAGACTATAACTATATATATAGGGGAAGATCTTGGCAAGGCGAAGAGGACCGTGATGATATAAGGAGTTAGAAAGAGAGAGAACGAGAGAAAACAAAAGAAAGCGTGAGGGAACGAAGAGCAGATCTCTGTTAGATTTTTCTTCAGTTAATGTTACTTATAGAAGATTGTATTTTTCATATCATTAATATCCTTTTTTCACAAGAACACACTGTAGACAACCGAACACGCAAACACCTAACGAATATCTAGATCAAATTTCCAGTAAGATTATAAGTAATACTCACCGGTAGTCGTTGAAAATCGCCTAGCGGCGGCCCGGTATCTATGGACTTCTCCTTCGGCCATCCCACCATCGAGGGCACTATCGTCTCGTGTAGGTTGGACGCTATCACCCTATTCAGTAGGGAACCTGCAATAAACATTGCGCTATTAATAATCGCGGACATAAAACTGAAATTGTCAATATTTAAATACATATATGGAATTTATGATAAAATATTTAATTATACGCCGCATCGAATCTGAAGTTTCGAACGGAGATAGCTTAATATTCAGAAAAACAGAATATAGGAAAATTCTTTGTGAAAGAACTCGTAAGAGTCAAATAACGGATGGAAAACTCAATGAGAACAAGACAAGGGTGTCTGGCAATATATTGCAGGTAAGTAAAGTTTCCTATAGACATTTATAGGCTCTTTGCAAAGGCGTCGCTATGAATATGGCAATACCAATGTGCTGTGTGAAAGAGAGTATATGAAGAGTTTCTAAGAGCTTCGCTTAAGGCTCAGAAGGAAGCCTTAAAAACTTACATTTGATTCTATCACGAAGCAAATGTTTCTATAACAATTTGATCTCCGGTCTGGTCTTCTTTCGGTCTGAATGGTGTTGTTGGAGGTCCACGTGCCTATTGACGTCACTTGTCTTTCAAGAGTAACAATACGTCTGCAACTAGCCTCGAATTCGGTTTCAGACATCTATTAGCGTCAGCAGTTATTTGTGACTATTGTGTGCGCATTTACATCATCAGCTTGTCTCAGCTCACTACTGGACAAAGACATTATTTTGGGAGATTCCTGCCCTTAATCCCCTCCACTTTTACCACTCTTCACTTAAAAATAAAGGTTTCCTTCTACGTTTAACATTCCGTCTAATACAGCAAGAGTTACATGTACATAACCACCATCATCATCAGGCCGTCATGGTCCACTGCTGGACATAGGCCTTTCTAATACCGACATAGCGATTCAGAATATAATCTATTATCTGTAAGACGAATGAAATCTGTTACGGCGACTCAGTGAAGTGCAAAGATCAATTGTTGCGTCAACGAGGAAGCAATCAACTTACATGGTAAGACTTTTTTATGAAGGAAATAACGCCTCAGAGGTTTAATTTAACGACGGCTGGCAATAATACTATTATTGATCAACGTTAACAATGGACAAAGGTATATTGCGTTATATAGGAATTTGTAACGACACAATGATATTATATGGCAGGAAGTTAAGAATACGCTATACGAATGACAAACACTTGAAACGGAATATGGGATGACTGGCTAATGTGGATTGGATTCCTGGCCAGAAATTCCAGATTCCTGCCCTGTACCACTAGATAATCTAAGTTAGATAAATCATATATTACCAGGAATCTAACCCAGGACCTATCAATCAGCAGTCGCGCTTGCAACCACTCGACCAACGAGGCAGTCAAAGAATAAATAACAATAAAAATTTCCACCTCATTTGTTATCTACCAAGCACTTTGCAGTGAACTTGAAATATCGTGTGAGCTATTACAGACACTTCACATAATAATTGTACAATAATTACGTAATTTTTCAATATAACTTAATAATGTCCGTAACTTAAAGAACAAATGTACTTAAGCAGAAACGTTCAAACTAACGACCAACACACGAATATGCAGGCAACGTGCGAATATACAGTTATGAACAATTGGATTGAGAAATGTAGATAAATGTTACGTTACGGACGCCAACGATGTTACCATATGCCCTCAATGTTCAATCCCGTGGGATACTTATGTAAATTGTTAATGGAACACTTATATCAATATATTAATACTATGTAGCTCTTTGTAAGGAAGTTGGGGCCATAGTGGGGTGCAGAATTTGACCTGGTTAAAGTTCATATAGAGCAGTGCAAAAAAGTATATTGTGCTCTGTTAAATAATGGCAATATGCTCACCATCTATTCCATGGTGGAACGTAAATGTAACTGGTGATTGTGGGAATGTGGGAGTACTACACTTCTCTTGCTTACCCCTTCAGGGATTACGGGAGTGATTTGGCGTTTACATAGTAAGAATCCATTTAATTTTACTTAGCTGCATGGTTTGATCTTGATCCATAGCAAAGTTTCGTATATGCATATAGTTCAAAATTATGAAACACAAAAGAAAATCTTGTATTTTTTATTTACATACCTTTTTCAACGACAGGCTGTGTTTTCTTATAGAAAGGTGATGAATATGAAAACTCGTTTTTCAACTTCACACGCCTAGTCAGCTCCTTGCCTCTTAGCAACACTGCATCGAGCTCTGTGTAGTATGGAAGCAGTCTATGGTTGAACTCTAATCTCAAAATCCTGAATGAAACAATAAAAGAAAAACAAAAAAAACTTAATAGTAAAGTTTGAGGATAGCTGGCAGTATTTAAAAAAATACAAAATTATTATTCTGATATTTGTAACACACCTACATTTGCCAATCATTCATCACATTTCAAATTGGACTTCGAATATTCAAAATGTCATTCAATCAGTACAAAAATTATATTTTGTGTATAACTTTATGTTATGTAAACTATATAATTCACATAGAAGACTTGTTCCGTCTGTGACAATTTATCAGCATCAGCTGAATTTGCAACATCTAACTAATTAGTTGAATGTACAGTGTATTGTATTACATCATTCAAAAACTGGAATCTCCCCAATGCAGAAGCTTGCAAAATGATTCAGGATATTTAACTATAATACTGTTAAATTTAGGGTAACTTTTTAACCTAATTTTTCAAACATTACTTAAGCCAGCCAAATAACATGGCGGGCAGTGGAAAAGCAAGACAAGAATTTGCTACTGATTCTGTAATTACCATTAGTAAATACACACAAACAAAATCAAAATGTTTATTTAAGGATGGAATCATTTAGGTATGGTAATATGAATTAATTTATAAGTGTGATTATAAATTAAACATTTGAAATTTGGAAAACATTTTTGAAAACCTCTGGAAAAAAGACCTTTAATCTGCTCCACAAATATAAACTTCATGGTAATGGACAAGAATAATAGATCAATCTCTTTTCAAAATTGTATGACATGATTATATATGTCCCAGCTTAGCAGAGACTCCGCCGCAACCTTGCTGTAAACAGCGGGAGCTCATTAAGAAGAATCTCACAGGTTTAGAACTAGTCGGGCCATCCCGAAAAACGCATTGAGTCAAGCCGGTACACGTACTTAGTCTGGCCATAAATATTGTTACATTTAAAAATTAACAAAATATTACTTTCGAATTTGGCATCTGTCATTTTTATACGATTGTTCATTATGTTTTCTTATTATCGCGCCAATATATTGTAAAATATTTTGTGATATTAAAATGGAGTGGGGTGATAAAGAAATTCGAATCACTGTGATTGCATTACATAAAGTAGGTATGGAGCAAAATACAATTTTTAAAATCCTCCATACGCTTGGTATTAGTCAAATGTTTGTGTACCG
>DWJK01004796.1:0-11667 GCA_018248815.1 Croniades pieria auraria
AAAAGGGCATTTTCCAGTGGACCAAACTATGAATCTAAACCATTCTCAAAACACACAATAAAGAATCATCAAAATCGATCCAGCAGTTAAGGAGGAGTTCAGTAACATACATCCTCATAAACTCCTCTTAAATTTTGAGGAAGCGATAGCGGAAGAGGATTTTTATTTTTGTTTATGAGGATGCGGTAACGGTTGAGGAACCCAAAATATTGCGTAACTTCCACATTATGAGGAAGCGGAAGAGGAATCCTCAGCAACCCTAGTACATACATGAAATGTTTCACGATAATGATGCTTTGCACTAGATAATATTTGTACTTTAAAATTAACAAGTGCACACAACACTCGATGCAGTCGAAGTAGTGTTAAATAAAACTAAAAATAACATTTACAACTAATAATAAGCCATAATCAAAGTAGACAACTTTGTGTTACTGAAAACAAGTGCAATAAATTCAAAATGTTATCTACGAATACGTTGTACGGAACACTTGGAAAATATATAAATTGAAGGATTTAATTCGTCATGTCTGCTGTTTGACTATTTGCATTGTTTTCCCCTCGTTCTGCCCTTTCCTAATGGAGGCGAAACTTAGAAAATTCTCCAGTCCTTCTCGGGATCGCACAGCAAATGATCTTCTAAGTTTTCCATTTTCGCCGTTCAGTGATCTTTCTAACGATTGTTCGGAACATCGTGTTTTAGGAGAACTACATTTTTGTGCACTAGAATACTCGGATGCTGAGTGTTGCCGTGTGAACTCCGTAGGCTTTCGGTATTCGATTGTACCATCGACGGCATCTTTCACATCCTCCACTGTCTCCTTAGCAATACGGTCCGGGGTTACACTAGGATGTACCGGCGCGGCGGGAAGGTTACACGAACATTTGATCTTACCACACTCACGGCAAAGAAATCTTTCAAGCTGTAAGCAATAAATTTCATGCATACTACACAAAACGCTCATGCAATGGACAACAGTCTACGTCAATAATTCTAACTACACATAGAAAATGTTCACTGTAACAATTAACACGTCGATATACACCATAATGTGGGCAGGACTGAAAGCTTGTGGAGGTGGCTGGTTTAGCACGGGACGTTGGAAAATTATGTACAAATGTATAGACCATTGATTCACGAGACATTATTTTATGTCAATGAGTAGACAATATATTTTGTTCGTAAAAAAATCCGATTTTTACAATGGGTCATTATTTAAAACTGCATTAAATTCCACAATATATTCTAAAACTAAAAGATTAACATGGTCCAAAAACCCAGAAACTTTCAGTATTTCATTAGAGCTATCTAAATCTATTATCAGACACTTGATAATTATCAATGTTGGTTAGGGATTGTTATGGTAAATTAGGAAATCACTACCAATTGTTAACATACAACTATCAAACAAAAAATATAATAATATTATTTGATGAACTACATTGAAATAAGGGTGTTTAATTTTAAACACAATAAAAAGAAATTTTGAATGTATGTAACATTCAGACTTAAGAGAATGTGCTAAGCAAATTTTATTAATAAAATATATTATGTGAAATAGTGGAAAGTAGAATAATTAAATAAAACAAGTAATCCTAACTTAATCATTATATAATATGCTACTTGTATATACATATATCCATAACAATATAAGTATGAGTACTTCACAAAATACATAGTTACTGTAACAAGGCTAGGCATGATAGATTTTATAGAAAATTCCCGAACAAAGTAATTAGGATAATTTAATCTGCTTATTAATGATTATGAAATGCGTAATAATGTTTACATACACACAAAAATATGAGTTTGGATATTTACTATAATAAGTAAAGTCATATTTCATTTAACTTTCATATCTGTATTAACCAGATGAGATATAAATATATATACATAATAACAGTAGAATAAAAACATATATAATATGAAAAGGTGTAAGATATACATAAACTTTAATATATTATATATATCTAAGTAAAGTATTGTCTCTTATAATATTGGACATAAATATTCTGTTCACATATTCATATTTGCAGTGACTTACGACATTTGTTATCTACTAACTATTCAGATGGAGGCATGTGTCACATAATACAATTTTCCCAACCCTACATATGTCCAGTACACATGTTAGCAATAATATCATATAATAATAAGTCACTGTATGTTCCAACAATGAACAAATGTTAAACCCTATTTGTGTATACAAAAAAATTTAAAAATAAGTTATTGTCAAATATATGATTATAATAAATAATATATACCATTCTCTAAATGTGAATAGATGAAAGTAATGTAGGTAAAAGAACAAATGTTAGAATTAATTGTGAACGTATGGATCAGCATTAAGTTGTTTCATCAAAATTAATCATAGAAAATAATTAAATCAGCATTCATAATCCATAAAGTAGCCTAAGTAATTTCATAACATAACAAATTAAAACACTACACTAACAGTTGACACTGTATTTATGCAATGCAGTAAAAAATATTGGAAAAAACTATGCATAAAATTTACCTGAGTCTTTGCGGCCTCCTTGATAACAACCTTAAGAAATTTAAAAGCATTTTATAAATTGTATTCGTCTTTAGAATTTCAAAAAGGTTGGGAGATAATTGATTTTGAGGAACGAGAGATTACTTCTAAACATCACATTAGTTTTCACTCCTATATGTTGGCACCTTTAATTTACAATAATAAGGACCAAATATACACAAGTTGAGATTTTATTTTCAATCAGTGCTATTTTTATATGCGTACAGTCATTTACTTGCGATTTTTATTAAAAGTGTCAACTTTTCGTGTAGTTTACATTTTGGCTCATTGGTGCTTTTACCTGACATAAAAATGATTATCGCTATGGAAGTGTATGCAGTGAATTGTATAAAGTATGGTAGCCCTTTTGGTGTAATAAGGCTGGTGATGCTTGGAGTACATAGATATGATAATGCATTTTGGAAGACCCGAATTGTTATGAAAAGCTAATATACAATATATTGTACTTAATATGTGCACTTGGCTTATTATGTGTGTGATGGGTTTAATTCAGCCATAAAGCCATAAATGTCTACACATTGTACTAAATTACGCCCCAACAAAATACCTATTACCGCCAATATAAAAATTAAAATTACACTAATTTGTGAATTTGTTACATTAAAATGACTTACCCCTACTTTCCGAAGGAGATCGCCAACTATGTTTATAGCCGATACTCGGGAAGATGGTGTCATGGCATTGCCATTGATTTCTCCTATTAATATATCAAATAAATGTTATACAAGATACATTATTTTACAACATGACAGAAGAACATCCAATTGAATTTTAACCATTTAACATTTTGTAATAATCTTAAGTATATAATTAAATCTATAGAAATAATTGAAATCAAATTTATAATAATACTGGATATTTTATTAATCATATTAGAGGGATCAAGAAACAACTGCTTAAAGTATTTAAAAATGAGTGATATTTACAAGCTAATATATGAAGAACAATTTAATAATTCTCTATTTATTCATATGTGCATTACAATGAAAATTATATTTACGTTTTTGTGGTGATGCGATTGAAGTTTGTGTTTCAATCTCCACTTGAGTTCGAGTGCTGTTTGAAATATGTCCATTGCATTGTGGATTCTCACTTGAACTAAAGTCTTCTTTCTTTGAAGATGGAATCCTTTCTACTACTTTTAATTCTTGTTTAAGGTCTGGAAAGTAAAAAATATTAATATCAGTAGATCTTTTTTGAACTATGTAACCATATTATTCCTGTAATCATATTCATTCCAATATAGAAAACTAAAACTAATTCGTCCGTATTGTAAAATACAATCTACAGTACAAATTTTTGCATCAAAAATGATTGTAGTCAAAAAATAATGTAAGCACACAAATAATGGTTATTCATCATCATAATATTGGTTTGATTCATCATCAACGTCAATAATTTAAACATTATACTGTCGGATGCAAGCCACCCTCAATTAACTTGCTCCACTATCTTCTAACGGGATTGAATGAATGTATGTATTTTAATACATATCTTTTATTTTATTAGACGGTACCAACAAATACACATAATCAATTTCAAATTAAAATTACATTGATAGAAACTTTTTGTTAACAGCTTCACACACTCCATAGACACAGCAACACAAAAGAAAAAAACCAGAACAAAAAATTTCTCAGCCCTCTTCTAGTTAAAATGTAATGGTGTAACATACCTCTAGCTTCATCCGTTGCTCTTTGCAATTTTACCCTCAAATTTTCAATTTCATCCACTTCACTTTCTAACACAGCATTCCTTTCATATGCTTGATTTAGCAGTGTTTCTATATATGACACTGACTCTGATATAACTCTGAAAAAGAATTTCAATATATCATTATCAACCTATTTTACATCCACAGCTGGACACAGGCCTCTCCGATTGCACGCCACTGAACTCGATCTTCAGCTCGTCGCATCAATGTTTCACAGAAATCCATGTATATAGTGCTAAATGCTAAACAGTGGGACAAGGACACATTCACATTGGTGGGAGGGAGAGTAACATACACTTTACGAAGGTATACACCATTTTACACAGTACTCTCACTTTATAATATAATAACTTTAATTTTATTTATTGTCACGATCTCTGTACTCAGTGCCAAAAGTAATCCTGTATGATGTAAATACGACCAGAGGTTGGTGAATTATATGCAAACTATCTTGTAATTTTTCTGTATTAACTTAAAATCGATTGTGCACCTCTATGTCACATTCACAGCATAATGCCTACAATGTGTTTTACCAAAACATTTAGTTTTGTTTTGAATTTTCATGTCTTAATATGAAAATATACAAAAAAATGTCACAACCCTGTACCATAGCCTCACCCACAGCTCTAATTCACATTTTTTTCTGTTCAAAGTCTTAACAGTTAGTGGAAATATAGTAATGATGTTCAAAATGAAACTTAAAAACAACATTAACTCTTGACATGTGAATTTCATGACCACATTTTTGATCCTTGAAGATATTAATTAGTGTTACCGTATTAAAAGAGGACAACCAATTAAGCCCACATAATGCTGATAACATGAAAATTAATATCTGATGATCTTGAATACTTAGCTGTACTAGTAAACAAAGATATATATATATCAGCTGTTATTTAAGTTGATTTCCAAGCCACACAAAATATTGATAAGGGATAGGTGATCATAGTTATAAATACTACAATTATAATTATTCATTATTATTATTATAGATACAGATAATTAGCATGTACACATTTATTAGTTAGTGAATTTGAAGGCAATGCCAGTCAACATAGCACATAGAAATTTAATTATCTTTTAATTTATTTATTTGTTCATTTACAAGGACATTACCTCTGCCCTCTCTCGAGATCATCATTTTTCTGCTCAATTTCTCTTATATAAATGGCTTGTTTCTCTTGATCTATTTTCAATCCTTGTAGCTCATTTTCTAATGCATTTGTTTCATGCTGACTTCTTTCCAGTTTACTCTGTAACATTATGTTTAGTAACACACAACTTTAAATAAAACGAAAATGTTAAACAACTTGTGAAAAGTAACATTTATTAAATCTGAGGTGAGTAACATTAAGTAAATACATTTATGAAATTCTTTAAAAATGCTGTTTGAGACATAATTTTTATATTACTATAAACTATTTACCCTCTCCAGTCTGAATTTAATATGTTTGTTGCAATTATATTATGCTCTGTATTCTATAAAATCAAAATAATGAAGTAGTTTATAATATATAGATCTCCATACGCGTGCAAATTGGAAACGCAAAAAACTTACCTTTAGTTTAACGATTTCATTTTTTAGACATTGATTTTGGTTCTCCAAATCTCTGTTCTGTTTCTCAACTTGTAACAGTGAAGCTTCAAGTTCCTTTTCGAGTTGCGCTGAGTTCTCAGTGTACTCGTCCAGTTCTTGTTGTAAGTCATTTGCCCTAAACACCAAATGTTACGTTTAGGACAAACGAAACATATTATCAATAGTATCTAAGAAAATGAAACAATATACTCACTTTTGTTCATAATGTTTAGCTTGTTTCTTCCAATATTCAATTGTATCAGATTCTAACTGCCTTTGAGATTCCATATTTTCGACCACTACGGTACAGTTTTCGTCTAATTATTTGATATAAAACCTATTATATTAATAATGCACATATGTGATATTTTGCGGGAAATAAAGGTTGTTAAAAGGGATTGCCTCGTTCTTTGTTAAACTCGTATTATTTTAATAATCAGCCATTATAACTTGAAACGCAAATTATGACACAACTTCCTCATCCAGTCCAAAACAAGGTGAAGACACAGACCATAAAAATGCTATAGACAATAACATCATGCAGAACAGTTTTCGGACTTTTCGGCCTTGGAATTCTTCCTTTCAGCATATTAATTCCAAACAATACGGTACATATAAGAATCTCACGAAAATACGTTGGACTATATATAATTTAATCAAAATTATATCTTCTTCTCTGAATTTTTAAAATTACTTGAGGATTTTAATAATAACTAAGCCATATCCCTTTGTACCTGTAAAGAAATAAATATAAAGTTTACTATTATCACGAATTACGCATTACTCTTTAATTATGTTTTTCATTACGGTTACGATTTTGCTCAATATTGGGTATTTAAAAAATTTAATTGTCTTATAAATTTTTATTTAAGACCACGTTAATGGTTACTAATATTTCCCTAGGAACACGACTTTTAATATTGTTACCGGTACCGTTAAAATAAGACACAACTTTTACTAGTGGAACAAATCAGCTAATATACAATATATTTCGGTTTTTAAATATATGTTTAATTCTCAAAGAAATTAACTCGGATCTCCTAATGGCAAGTACAAGTACAGTAACTATTGATAGGCGGAGGTTGGAGGACAAGGTGTTCCACGCAAGTGAGAGGTTGATTTCTGTATGTTTTATCTATATATGAAATTACCTGGATGAATACATAGACGGGAATCCACAACAAAAGGTTTATGATTCTGGATTACAGCCAAACTAAAAGCCAATATAGCATACGTCTATGCAGGGATAGGTATATTTTATTCAAATAAATAAATTTTTGATTAATATATCAATAACATACCCATGTTCATATACGTATAAATAAAAATCGAATACACAAAGTTATTCATGTTCTATGTGCTTAATTTCGCTAGAAGTAAAAAAAAGATATTCTCCATTACTGCCAGTATTGACAGCATTTTGACATATACTTGACATTGACAAAACAACAGATGATTGATAAGTATTTAGAAAATGGTAAAACTTTAGTAAAAATTGTTCTTCTCGGAAGATTATCATGTTTGTTCAATTCATTCAGAGTATTATTTTAAACGTGCCTCTAAATGTTTTTAACGGTATCATTATATCATGAAGAATAAGAGATAACACGTTTTTATTTAGCTCTTATTGTTTACGAATGACGTGTAATGTTTCCAACGGTGGACACCGAAGAAATTTCGCAGCTCACGTCATTAAATAGAAAATCGAGTGCAAGTAGCGATGAGCGAGACTTGTCAGAGGACACACAACTGCCTAAATCTAATAACATACACTTAACATTCAAAATGCTGTTAAAAGAAACGGTAATATGTATTGCCTTATCATTGACAGTATATGGAGCTATGCACAGTTTGTAAGTGTTTACTCTATAATATTACCGTCACTTGTTAAGGTTAAGTTTTGATTTTAATAAAACAATATTTTCAGCCCACCGAAGACTTCAAAGGTATCACAGGCAGTGAGATTCTTTAGTCCTGATTCTGTTGTGACAGACTGGTACAGTGGACAGCTGAGCAGTGCACTCTCAGCAATAAATCTTGAAGAAGTGTCTTTTGTAATGTATTATGCACCCTGGGATGCAGAGTCTCAGTATGTCAGGGGAGAGTTTGAAAAGGCTGCCAATATTTTAAAAAATAGAGTAATGCTCTACTTATTTTTTATATGAAAAGTATATATTGATAAACAAGATTGTAGAATGTGATTAATAATGAACCAAAGGATTAGAGAACAATGATTAAAGTTTAAATATCATGTATATTAAAATTCCTTTGACTGCTTTGTAGGTCGATTGGTTGCAAGCGTGACTGCCGATCAGGAGATTCTGGGTTCAAACCCCGGGTCGGATACTATCAGATTTTTTATCTATTTATTTAACAATGAATATATTTAATACTAATTCATACTACACATTTATGTAATGCAAAAATGTGTTTTTAAGTTTAAATTTATAAAAAAAAAATTTAGAATTAGACTTAGAATTTATAAAAAAATAATTCTAAAATGGGTGAACTCTGCCAAACTGTAGTTGGCTATGGTGGCAGACTATGGCCTTAACCTTTTCAATATGAGAGGTGACCAATATTCCAACAGTGGAATGATAAATGAGTTGATTATTACTATTTTTTATGTAATTGTTTGATTGAAATCTAATATATCAGAACTACAGTATTAAATGAAGATACTTCGGTTTAGTAACTGAATAAATATTATGCATAATTTGAAATTTTTTCACCACTAAAATTTTTCATTACACTGATAAATCATATTTTTTTAGTTGGATTATATTTGATTATATGTTATACTCCAGCTTGATTATGACTAATGATTTAAATTTGCTCACAACTAATTCCAGGTACATTTTTTTGCCATAAACTGCTGGAGCCCAGGTAGTGAATGTAGAAATCACCACAGTAATATATTGTCGTGGCCCGTACTTATTTCTTATTCTGTTACTTCCAATGGTTTGATATATAAAGGTAATTTTTTAAGATTAATAATAATTTTATATAGTAGTTTCCTGTTTTTAACAATAACTTCTATTGATTGCCTTGTTGGTATAGGGGTTGCAAGTGCCACCGCTGATCAAGAAATCCTGGGTTTGATCTTCGGGTCGGGCAAAGTATTATAGGTGGAAAACACCTAGCTCTTTAGTATAATACATGTGTCTTGTTATGTTATGTTCTATAGCAAGTATATATATGAAGGTGATAGAACTCTGGCCATTGGTCTGATCAAAAAGTTGCTAGGATTTACAAACCACTAAACAATATTGTAGAGAAAGGCAATCTCTGCCTCATAATGCCTGTATCTTCATTTTAATTATCCTGAAGACAAACTATAGAGAAATTATGGACTCACATGTGTCACACAAAATATGTTTGTGACTATATTTAAAAAATTAATATATATATTTGAAAAAATTAAGCTACATATAAATTATAATTTTTTAGTCTAAAACATAAGTATTAATTGAACTATTTAATTTTCAGGTCCTAGGAATGCAGAAAGCATAGTCAATTTTTTAGAATTAATAATGAAACCATTGAAGAGGGTGTCATCTACTGAGGATCTTGTGACTTTACTGTCTGTATGTGATGTTAGTACACTAAAATTTGTAATTCTTAGCACATTTACAAGAAAGTTTGTTTTACAACCATATTGTTCCATCACTGACTCAAATTTTTTTAAAGTTTCGGAATAGATTAGTACTTGAAGTGAGTTTTTAACATTTTTTTAAAGCAAACATTCAAAAAGTAGTAGAATCAGTATGCCCTAAATTGTGTCTTATTGAATCCTATTAATATAGTTGTCTTGTTCCCCAGAGAATATGTCATAATCCAGTTAAATTCTACAGAATTTTAAACTGAATTTTCATTCATTGTTATGTACATATATAGACATATAAAGGGCATATATTGACATATATATACACATACATACATATGTACATACATATGTACATACATAAGAGTATATAAATATATAATGTTATTTTCTCGTAGGCTGTTGCCGTGGGTTATACTCCTTTAACAGATACATCAAAGCACTACAATATTTGGTATAGAGTAGCCCTGGAGTCTCTAGAGTTTGATACAATTGGTGAGATATGTTTTGCTGTGGTCACATCAAATGACCTGGCATCGGATCTTGGTGTGGAGACACTGCCAGCTGCGAGACTCATGATGTGGAATGAAACTAAGGTATATTTTATGGAGTTTATTTCAATAGCGTAGATTATAATAACAAACCTATATGACCTCACAGTTCAGCTTCCTGGGTGTTTTGTGAAAATATTATATCTTTCATATGAAACAACTGTCTTCTATTTATTTTCATAGTATATATTATATATAGTATATATCATGACATTCTTAATTGAATATTATATGATTTTATTAAAATAATTAGAAGAATGCCCAAACTAATATAAACTGGCCCATAAAAACATGCTAATAATATTAGTTCAACATCATGTAATAATCAAGAAATTCACTGCTTTTGTACTGTATATGGGGTTTGTATATATTTTTGATAAGTTTCTATAATTTAGCTATGTTATTGGTTCAATTTGTACAATACAATAAGTAGTGGATTTGATCTTCAATTTGTGTCCCTGAAGCATAAAATAAACATTTCCCAACAACATAACGGATTTTGAAAATTGCAACAAAAAATTTTATTATTCAATTATAATCATATCAATGTTTATATGACTGTGTGAGTAAATGCTAATGAATAAAAACATGTGTTTCAGGAATACAAGGTACATATCAAGTACCATCCTTGGAATGTATCAGCTTTAATGCACTGGGTGTTAGACAATTTTACTCAACCAGTGGCTAGGATTATTCCATTGTGGAGGAAGTCATATAATTTTGACAAATTTGCTGATGGCAATCCCATTTTGATGTTGTTTACACCATTGAACCCTTTGTATGAACAGCTACCGTCATATGCTTTGGTAAGTATTATTTATTTGTTTTATTGTTAACTAGCGGACTCGGCAGACGTCGTCCTGGCCGGAAAGGCGTTTACAGTAAATATGTTAATTAAATTAAAAATTAAAATTTTTAATGACTTTTTTTTGTGTCATACCCGAACCTCATAAAAATTTGCATACAACTATGTACATTTAAAAGTGGCAAAATAGAATGCAGACTTGTTATAAGAAGCAATCTATACACCCCTTAAAAATATGGGTGATCATTTAAGATGAAATTAAGTTTTTGTCTGAGAAATCAATCACAATGTATATCTAATGAATATGTACCGGTTTAACTCATGTACGTTTTTCGGGTTGGCCCGACTAGTTTCGGACCTGTACGAGATCCTTCCTCATGAGATCCCGCCGTTTGCAGCGAGGTCGCGGCGGAATCTCCGCCATCACGAAAAACGTACGTCAGTTAAGCCGGTACATTTTTAATCATGTGTATAAATACTCACGAAACATTTTATAGTAAAATGTATATGTATCTCGAAAAACTTAGTTTTGCCACTTCACGACTTTCATGATGAATGTAGAAGCATCTCGTGTCGGTGAGGGATATTTGGCAATTGGTGTTCTCTACCCACCCTGTAAGGCACCCGATATAGGATATAAGGATAACGTCCGAGTACATGTCTACTGAGAATTCTTTCTCATGAAAACTACAATGTAAGTGCAATTGCACAATTAAAAGATTTAACGTAAATGTTTAATTTATTTTTAAGTGATAGCATAAGGTGTTCTCATGAGCAGCGCATTAAAATATAATGAACAGAAAACCTGACAACGCAAGTAATGTTATGTAAATATGTTTTCAGATGCGGGAGATAGCAA
>DWJK01004797.1:0-11667 GCA_018248815.1 Croniades pieria auraria
GTTCCATCCCGATGGGTTGAGTACGCCGACAGCACGTGTTTGTGGTCACACCACCGACGCTGTAAGTATCACAATATACGTACATATCGTCATCACTATTTCCCAAGGGGCATTTGGAGATGAAAGATTTCCACTCGCTACGGTCCTGGCAGTCTTCTTTTACTTCTATCAATAAACACGTCTTATAGGCTTGTATGTTAAATGAGCGTCTGTCGCGGCCTTGTTTTAAGCTATCTTCGATTTGATCGAAGTGTGTCCGCTCTCGTCTACCTCTACCGACTCTACCATGTACCTTATGAAGTTTAAAGCCTTATGTAATATAGTAAATAATAATCGACCCTTATGTCATTCCACTGTTGGAATATGGGTCTCCTCTAATATTGAAAGAGTTAAGATCTGTAGTCTGCCACGCTGGCCTAGTGCGGGTTGGCAGACTTCACACACGTTAGAATATTTTTTTTATTCTAGGGTTTGCCACATTTTCTCACGATGTTTTCCTTCACCGTTAGCAAGTGATATTTAAATTTAAAATTCACTTTTGTAAAGAGGTGCGAGCCATGGATTTGAACCCAACATCCTCGGAGTGAGAGGCTGACTTTCTTAACAATTCGGCTACCACTGCCATCCTTAAAAAGCCTTATAAAGTTTCCTTATTTAATACAATATCAAATTCTGTATTATATTACTAAACTGTAAGGAACAATTAATTATGCAGTAATTGGCGGTGCACCATGCCAGAACAACTTGAAACTGCGTATTGTGGTCATTTTAAAATAATATTTAAATTACTTTAAATTTCACTGCACGTGTGCTGAAAGATATTTGTGAATTAATCCTAAATCATTATTTATATAGTAAAACGTCTAAGAAATAATTAAAACTTTCTCAAAACGGTAACTTTTGAATCGTAACTTTTTAATTACGCTCCGCACTCGGTAAGCGAAAGTTTTTATTAGGTTTTCGTGGCATTTGACTTACAAAATCTTTTCAACATTTAAATGGTCATTTGGAAAAGGTTGTCTTGTTACTCCATACACTTTTTAAAGTGAAGAGCAGTGGCAAATAAGGCGGCAGTAGAAGTGGCCGCTGTTGCCCATAGACTCTGCAATCGACCTCAAATAGGACTGTAATCGGCATCGCATTGAATAGGACAGTCCTAATGAGGACTGAATGGTCGATAGTGTATACGTTGGCACAATCGTACCCTTCAGACTTTAACACAAATGGTTCTAGTAACAATTGTTTCGCGGTAGCAGGAAGTGTAGCGGCGGCACTTCCCTGGGCGCAATACTAATAAGTGTACCAACATTTACATTAAGGTTTTATATATAACATTTATAGCTATATTTATAGATAGATATTTTAAATTTATCTATGCACATCGTATGTTATGAACGTGTTTGACGATTTAACGACATGATATTTTAGCAATCTTGTAACTTTAACACGTTCTATAAACACGTGTGACACGTTAACTGTCTCTACACGCTAAGCAGTCTTCTTACGACAATACGTTCTTAGGGCAGTACGTTCTTAGGGCAGTACGTATGAACATCATGAGGTTGTTTAATGTACTGAAAACTCATGGACATGTAGTCAGTGTGGATGGTTAGTTACTCAAGTGTTTGCCCATAAACCTTCCACGCACTTTGTTAGGACATTTATTCATTGTTCACGTTCCTTATTATTATTACGCCGAAGACAGGTATCCAGAGAGAAGTTGAGTTTCTCTCTGGATATCCATTTGATAGAATAATTTGTATACCCAGACGTTTTGAACATGTGGCGTTTAAGATAACCGGTGATAGGCGGACGTACTACACTTTATTGCCTACTCCTTCGGGCAATACAAGCGTGATGTTCCATTATACGTTTCGAACTATTTTAAAGTTAGCTACTTGATGGTAAAATGTTCTAACAAAATAAATGCAATAAGCGACAAAAACAAAATGAATAAAGATGATTTTCAATTGCGTAACACACAAGTACCAGGAAAACACGCGTCAGTGGAGGGCTCATCGATTAATTGCACGTGTCAACTGTATATAGAATTGCTAATTACAATACAAGCCAATCCACAAAGCGATGACTTTATTATAATGTATTTTTACAGTTAGAACAAGAAAATTCACTAAGAAGAAGATTCACCGGTCTTTTAAACACGTGGGTTAGATATTCAGATAGCTTTCTATATCATATATTCTATGTATGGCTACCGTCTGCTACTAAATAATAAAATTAAAAAACGTCTAGTATGTACAATATACGAGTGCGTCAAAGTAAACATTTTGTTATTACGACATTGTAAAGAGAGGAATCGATAGCTGTTGCGATTGACGTACATCGGTGGTTGGGGATAATTAATATCTACTGTGTTCGGGAGTGCCCGCCGATGCAACATGGGCTGCGGTCACCGACCCCGTCGCACACTCCGGGCCCGAGCTCAGTGCATTCACTGCAACACGCGTGCATCTCTAGTGCATTCACCTGATAATTTCACCATAGCACTATTTTTTCTGAAGCTGAAGATCGAGCTCAGTGGCGTGCTATTGGAGATAGCTATATCCAGCTGTGGACGGGAGCAGGCTGACGATGATGATGATGATGACTATTTTTTCCAAAAAATTTGTAATATAAGCCATTCAAGTTGATTTGCTTTATGGGTGTTAGATTTTTAGTTTTAATGAATACAACTCGCCTGTATTTCCTTGAAGAGGTAGCCATAAGAGTGTAGAACACTTGCACAATTCACCGATTATGTCATACGTCATACCATGAAATAGAGTGTGAGCCAATTGCCATACGTTGGGGACAAAATGTAGGAGACTCGTGACGATTAGTGGGAATTTCAGGTTAAAAAACCCAATAACAGTGTTCAACCCGGGGATCAAATCCAGAACCTTTTGATCAGCAGTCGTGGTTGCAACCAACTCGACTAACGACGCTGTCATTGGATACGTCAGTTATAATATCAGTAATTATAATATCATTTTGTGATTGTCTAACAGAGACATAAGTATAAATGTATTAATATTTCTGAGGGATGCATAATTTGTTCGGTTTTCATAAGCCATGGCCCAATTTTTCATAGTACAGATAGAATTGAATTCAATCGTAAAAGCGATCAGTTTAATCGGTTTGGATCGAATCAGTGAATACGCTGATCCAATTGCATATAAATTGGGTAACAGAACGCATGGAAAAGAAAATGCCCTACATGCAAACAAGAACTGTGTCATTTATGAGTACAGTCAATACAGTTATCATTAATTTTAAACCGATGATTACATAACTCGGTTAACATACATTTTAAAAGTTGAAAAGATATGTAAAAGGCTATCTTTTTTCAAACAAGCTGACTTCTTTAGGTAGAAGTCAGAAGCTTAATAAAAGAGATACGGAAGGGTAAAGGTTGAATAATTAAGGACACTTAATAAATATGTTTACACTTAATAAACATTTCTTATAACGCTCTTAATGTAGCACAAGAATGGTTGATATTACAAAACGTGGGAAACAGGGATTTTTGTAGGATAGATAAAACTAATAAAGTCACTGGTTACAGTGCGGAGCACCGTAACTTTGTCAGAAAAAATAACCTCGGCTAATCACTAAATCAGTTTGCGTGTCAACAGTAACGCACGTGAATTAGACAGATCAACAAAATATATGGTGCTAACAGTGGTACCTTGAGAGATGCCATGAAAGTTAAATACACTGTTATAAAACATCAAAAAATATATCGATTGCGAGTAGCGCATCATCGCTTTTTGAGGCAACAGCTAATACGATATCATCTTTAATTAAAGTAACATTTACATTATAAACCAAATTTGAATCTTTTGTTTCTAACTGACTCCTCTAAGATTCAAAACCCTTTTTGAATCTTATGTTTCTAACTGCCCCCTAATATGTCACCCGGAGTCACGGCGCCAACTGATATCGGCTACTTGTCACATTATCGCGAATGCGTTGTGCCAACAGAATCGTAAAATACCGAACCATGTTTATTCAACTACGTTTCCAGTTAAATATGTTTGTGATGAACACGTAAATCATATCCAATAACGCAAGTTGCGAGGAATTTGCGTATATACCCGGCTTGTTTATATGTAATCGATAAATCATATTGCTGTAAGGATACATAGCAGATATTTTTGGTACTGAACTAAGATGGCGATACTCTGACGTAGGAGATACCGAGAAACGTTATATGAATAGTAAATATGAAATGTACGTGGAATATATTAAATTCGTTAGACTTTGTTGGCGGACGTTCGTTCACAAAATCTTTTTTGTCTGACCGTAGATTGTCTTCCAGTGATATTTGAGTGCAATCCGTTTAAGCAGACGAGTTGTTAAACCAGAAACCTGACAATAACTTGAAGAATGTCGGTGGCCGTCTACCTGGATCCTTCACTCGAGCACGGCTGTGCTTTTTGTCGGTGCGGTCGAATGCTAAGCAGTCCGTTCCTTTCTTTTTTTTATTATTTTGCGTTTGAATGAAGCATGGAATAAAATTGAAATGATATATTATAATGAACTGAACAAAATGTAGAAAAAGAATGACGTAAGGTTTGGTACAAATGAATGGAATGAAATTTGAGGGTATAATTCCTATGACACGATACTAATATATTTCATTCTTTCTTATATGCGTACTGAGGATAAAATCTATCCAACAATATATGATACTAAGGTACTGATATATATATGTATATACATATACAATTTGATTGCATGTCTGTTTGTAAGAGGCAATAAAATTAGATGCACTGAACACTTAGCATCAAAACTTTTTATAAATTGTGATAGTCTAGAGAGTTACAATTCGGTCTGCAGCTCCATGGGTTCTAGGTTGAAATCCCTTTTGTTTGCAAAAATACGTGTTGGGTATAATATAAAATGTTACTGCCATAGCGGTAACGGACACTGTCGCAGAGACCTACACCCGCTGAAGTTCTCCTCAGTCGTGTTGTGTTTGTTAATGCACTGTTAAACGTAGCGAACTGGCTTTAAATCTTCTTATTCTGTGAGAAGAATTAGTAAAAGGGTTGATGATAAATTTGCGATTCTGAAATTTCATAATTGCTGACTGAGAATTACCTGGATTTCAAAATAATTTACCCGTCACGCGTTTTTGTGAATTTGCAAATGTATCTAGGGTATGACGTCAGTACCTGTTTTCTTGTTACCCAATAAAACAACAACTGCCATACGACACCTGAATTAGCAAAACACGATAATTTCGTATACAAACAAAAGTCAAAAAGTACTTTATTCACTATATATGCAAACAAGTGATGTACCTACGAATGATTTTTACCGCGTTAAGTTGCACGTATTGTGTGGATATGTTTAGCTTAAAACTATGATGTTGTGTAAAACTATATAACTGTATGTTATTGTGACATGAGTTGGCTTTGCTTTAGAATAATCAAATTTAATTAAATATTCAGTAACTGGCTGAGGCGGAGTCAGTGGTCTCTGAAGCCAGCGTGCCTGGACGAAAAGAGCGATGAATGTAAGAACACAAGTCGATTAGTACAGACATATTTGGCACTCAGTGCTCTCTGCCTATCTATTGAGGGACCTGTCATAATGGTATAATAATATATCTATTGCGCAAAGAAAGTTACAAAAATTGATTAAAACTGGATCTCCCAATAATTAGGTTACTGAAATTAAGTGAATTAAATGCCAGTATTAATGGTATTCTGATACAATCCTTAAATATCTTTATTTACGATTTACTGTCATTTTTCGAATGGGCGACCTCTATTGCCGAAAATGTTTTATCATTTCTGAGGCTGTGAAGGCGCGTTAAAAACAAGCAGTCGTTTGTTATCGTTAAGTAAACGGTTGATAAATGTTGTTCAATAGCACGCAAGGAGACATGTGAAATTTTCCACCCAATGAAACAGACAGTGGGCTGGGGCCGGCTGCACCCAGTGTTGCTTAATAGGAATTGGAAACAAGTCGCGATAGTCATATCAGAAGTCGGTTTGACTGCCTTATTGGTCGATTGGCTACAAGCGCGTTTACCGATCAAGAGGTCTTGAGTTCTATTCTCGATCGGGTACTATTGGGTTTTTCTAGCATGGAATTTTTAGTAATGGTTTAGAGCCTAAATTTGTTTCCATTGTATTGAGAGATATAGAACGTAGCTGGTAATTTGTGGGAGTGTAGCTCACCCGTCTGCTTACCCACCCGGGGTAATACAGGCGTGATCACGGCTTGGTCGGCGGTCAGGTAGCTGTGCTGTACCACGGTTAGTCAGCTGATACAGTGATATAGTGGTAATAATCATATAGCGCGTTAGGTGTGCGCGGCCGGTGTGAAATGACCAAAGCAACACGTGTATACATTGCTGTTTGTGCAGGCGTTTGATTAGCAGTACACAGAGCATTGTTCGCCGGCCGAGAGACGGCTGGCCCATAATATTAGTTTAGCGTGTTGACACCGAGCGCCGTGCGATTTACAAGCACGTACCCTTCATGCGCTTATCCAACGTACGTTTTAAGCTTGTTACAGACGGAGCTATCATATATGTTGATATGAACGTGACATCATGAATGTATGTCGTTCAAAGAATAGGCAGAAAAATGTAGTATCTTTTCGCATTTCATCAGGTACGTTACATGTCCCATCGTGGAATAGGCGTTGAGCCTATCGCCACACACCAGCCGGAAATCTAGACTTCGAACTACTACAAGGAATTTTAATTTAGGAAAACTCAATAGTACCCGCCTTGGGGATCGAACCTAGGACCTCTTGTTCAGCAAGCGCGTTTGCAAACAGTAGCTATGCAGTAATATCTTTGCGGTTATTATAGGCTCAGAAATATGTCTTGCTATTCCGAGATATGTCTTGCTATATCTGTTTATATATTTTGATGTCATGAGATGAATATATATTATAGTTACGTGTGTGGTCTCTCGAAAGTTTCTATAGAAGTTATATTGTGGTATGCCTAGCTTTGATATATATCATAGTTCCGTCTGTGACGACCTTTACAATCGTTGGTAAAGTTTTTGGTCCATTATGGCGTCGAGGTAGCGGTGGTCAGGCAATAAAAAGTTGTATTTTAGATAAGTCAGCACTTTAATTGCGGTTTTATTTGCTATTAAAATATTTTAAATTAAATATAAGGTCAGTCGTAGCAATGTTAGATAGTTAAGTGGCGATTAAATTATTGTATATTTTACTATACTTTGGTTACCGTAATGATGAATGGTTCGCAGGCCCCAATGGTACCGTTGATAAAAATTAAACTTTGTAATATTATGTAATAATAATACATTGCGCTCTTTCCTTATTGTTGGCTATACTTATAAAAATTGTTAGACAAAAAAGTAAAGGTTTTTTATGGTAATAGAAGACGTCAACGACATCTTTTACCATCACCAAAGGTTGACTTTTAGAGAATGCCATTAGGCATTAAGTCCGCCTTTTGTAAATAACTTATTTACAAAGAAGAATAAATAAATAATAATAATAAATAAATAAGACTGAAATAAAATGAAACATAATTGATTAAAAAAGTCTTAGATAAAATCAACAGAATTACACATGAACTGTTAGGTTTTTATCCTGAATATACCTATTTTCGCAGGACTAAAGTGCTTAATAGACTACATATTCAGCAGGTGTTTTAAAAGTAAAAGCAAACAACAATAATTTATAACGACACGAATTAACTGATTATTGCTTCATATCAGGGGATTCCCGACTTAGCAATTGTTTTACATAAGAAAATGTTTTGATAACAGTTAAAGTGACATGCCTTTTATTATATTATTTCCGCTAGGTCTCTTGGGGTAGACAGAGAGCACTGAGTGCTAAATATCTCTATCTTTACAGCCCTGCTGTACATCTTCTGCATTCCTCTTTCTCTCTTTATATTGGGCAATAGCTATTCACTGCCTACACCGTGAGGGACGTGGCGGGGCTGTATAATAATATTTGCGGTTATTTACTTTATGGTTAGATGTCAATAACATCGAAGCTTAAGAGATATACTGGGCACGTGTTCTTTAAAAATATACTTGAGCGGCGAACGCATCATCGTAAAAGTCATGAATTAAATGTATGAGCGCTCGTTCGCCCGTATTGATTTACTTCTCAAATGTTTACGTGCGCGGACGTCCAGGGAACCTCGGTTCTAATATAACTAAATCCAGTTTGCGATTTCTCACACCGTTTAGTATCACTGGCGACTGCGACCAAAGGCAAGTCTGTTTTTCCATCTTTTTTTAAGGGGTTGCGTCACTTTGGTGGGTATGATTGGGGAAGGCAGCAGTCGTAAATATAATTGCATGTTTTGTTATATCTTCCATTTATAATTTTTTATTTAGCCTCTTCTATAAAATTGTTTTGATATTTTATGGTTTTCGCTAGTGGCGACTCGGAGTCTGGAAATGTGCCCGATGTATGGCAATAAGCTCACCAACTATTCCATGGGACGTAAACGTAACTGGTGAGTCGTGGGGGTGTATTACGCTCCTCTGCCTACCCCTTTGGGGATTACGGGCGTGACGTTATATTCCATTTATAAGTTTTAATTTAGGCTCTTCTATAAAATTGTATTGATATTTTATGCTTTTCCTACACTAATGTTGGCAATTGGAAATAGACTCACTCCTTATTACATATGTATAACGTAATTGGTAAAAGGTGGGAGTGTTACACTTCTCTGCGTACCCCTTCGGGGAAATACTGGACCGAAGTTATGTCATTACTGGTGTAGTTATTAATACAATTGTTAACATACCAACCTTACAGGTAGGTTGCCTTAGAAGTCAATAGTGTCGTTTAGCATAAAACGTTTGGACTTCAAGATCATCATGAACTCTCTTATCGTTTCGATGTCAGACAAGGGTCTTCACTCGGAATGATATCACATCATGTCAAATGCCTTGGATACATTTGGGTGGGTATGTTATTCAATCGACTTCGCGTGTTTTTCATCATGTACAATGTCAATATTTCAAAATTAGATATCATCATAGGACACCCGTATTCTGTAAATATTTTCGGATACTAACATTCGTAAACACGTTTCTACTGTTTTACGATAGATGGCGTTAATAACAAAAAAGTAACTTGTGTTCATATTATAGTTGTTGCTAAAATAAAAAATAAAAACTAAACATAACAATAACATAATGTGGTTTTTAAAGGCATTGTCGTTGAATTTCCTTCCATGCATTTTCTTTAAATATTTCTACTCGATGTTGAACGGAGCTGAGTTTTTTGGATTGCGTTATTATGTATGTTATTTCAATCGTTTTTCAGTTCCCAATTTCGTAAATCGGATATCTATATATATATAATACAAAAATAGTGCTGGTCTAGTGATCGAAAATCCGACTGTTGAGCAAGGGAACCTAGGTTCGGTCCCTGGGTAGAGCAGAAGTATTATATCGGGTTTTTTTAACCTTAAAATCCCAGTAGCAGCTCGGAGTTTAGATTTGTGCTCGATGTATGTACGTGAGTACGTTCACTCCCTATTAAATGGGACGTAGTAACATAACTGATGAAACATGACAGTACTACACTCCTCTGCCTGCCACTTAGACGGAAACCAGCCATACAAGCAAAGAAACAGTGAATATACGTTATTAATAGGTTTGATAAAATAATTTTTTCATGTTAAGTTTACGCGATAGTCATTTTAAAATATTACTTTAATATAAAATTGGTAAATCGACGTTCTTCAATATTTGACTTTCGCGCGATATCCCGTTAGTCCATTGTGAGTGTGTGTAGTTGGTTATAAAATGAGAATACTCCAGCGTGATCTGACCAAGACCTACATAATCATACTGTAATAATATCCGACCCTTCCAACCAGATTGTTTCCGACCTTCCCTTCAACTCGTAGCTACTAAATTGAGTTCTGCACCAAGTTCTCAATTTTTATATTTATACTTAATTCAGTATTGGCTACAGAAATATTACATATATATGTCAAATAGCGAGTTCGATGCAGGAAGCATGCACCAGCTAGCCATAGGGCTAAACAGGAAATTACAGAAGTAATACTTGTAGCTCCATCATCTTCATCAGGAGCAGTCCATTTCCATTTACTGCTGGACATAGACATCTCCAATAGCACGCTCGACGCAATAACGATCTTCGTTCCCAAAATCTGCCAGCCAATTTACTTTTATCATCACCCCAAATACCTTGAAGGGCGACCTACACATCCAATATTACTGTCTTGTCGAATAAAATATTTTTACACATTCAAATACTCAAAGCATTATTAGGCCTTTCTGTCTTCAAATGCCCAGTTGTATTTCGGGGTCTGGTGTTATGCCTCGTGGGACTGGTATATTACTACACTCTTCTGCCTACCCCTTCGAGAAAATACAGACGTGATGTTACTTGATACAGCGCACGTGATACGTGTTGTATATTAACACGTAAGGGGAAGCGTGTGCAACCGGAGCCGCAGCACAGTTGCCATGGCGCTAAGGTCGGTGCGTTGGGTTTCACACGATAGGTGCAAAGTGCGTGCAGAAGCACTAGCGTCAACGTTTAATATCATACGGTTTTAAGTTTTCCTGCGTCTTGGTTTTTTTTTTATATTTGCTAAGCAAGAAACTGGCTTGTTCAGGTATTTTCGCATAATCGGCAATAAGATCGAATTTCTTATTTTGAGATTAATAGAGTCTCTTGTTTTAGTATGTCTGCCTGTCCCTTCAAACCAGATAAAGATTTTGCGCTGATGCTTTGAGTGCATTCATGTTGACTTGTGGCGAATTCAGCTTATTGTTACACCTCGATGTTTTTCAAATACCGATGTTTTAAAACTTGGCGCATTTTTGACGATATGATTGTGTAATAGAAATTGTTTAAATGCTTTTTAGTGTATGCACAAAAATTTGTTTCCGCGGATGATAAAAGGCCTGCAAAATATTTCGTAAGCATTTCGTTAAACTAAATTTAAAAAAATAAGCATATATAATTTTAAAGTAATTCAATAAAAATATTTAATTAAAAAATATTAGGAAATATTTAATTAAATAATATTAGGATCAATTTCCAGCGATTTTCTGGGAGTTCTTCCGCGTTGTATTATTATTTACGTATACGTCCGTCTGTCTACCCTTTGAATGTCCACTGCTGAATAGACCCACCCTAATCAGGCCCTGGTTAGCGGAGGTTCGCATAACTAAATAAATATTACTTCAACTATGTCATTGAATACCCCTCTCACTTTCTCTCTTTTAGAGTCTGACTTCAAAACTTCTATCAAAATTGGTTCAGTCGTTCCGAAGATCAGTCGGAACAAAGAAACACATAAGAGTTAAAATAACGTAACATCACTCCTGAAATCCTCGAAGGCATAGGCAGAGGAGTGTAGTACACCCCCACGTTGCACCAGTTACGTCTACACTCCACACACCAGTTGGAATAGGTGGTGAGCCTATTGCCATACGCCGGACACAGATCCAAACTGAGTAATTACTAGAAATTCTAAATTAGAAATATCCAATAGTACCCGACCCGATTTTTGATAGCAGTGATAGCCGAGTGGTTCGAAATTCGACCTCTCACTCCGGGAGACCGGGTTCAAAACCTAGCGCGCAACTCTTAAAAATGTGCGTTTTAAGTTTAAATATCACTTGCTAACGGTGAAGGAAAACATCGTGAGGA